>JAODAL010007619.1:0-123736 GCA_025379985.1 Phyllomedusa bahiana
ATTTTTTATTTTAGTGATGGTGACCTTAGCAGGTGTCTGACCTCTATGTGGTCTCTATATGGCGGTGTTGTAGGTTATACCTGAGCTGGTGTTGACCTCTTTTGTGGTCTCTATATGGCGGTGTTGTAGGTTATACCTGGAGCTGGTGTCTGAACTCTATGTGGTCTCCATATAGCAGTGTTGTGGTTTTTACCTGAGCTGGTGTAGACCTCTATGTGGTCTCTTTTATGGCGGTGTTGTGGTTATACCTGAGGGGGTGTCTGACCTCTATGTGGTCTCTATATGGTGGTGTTGTGGGTTATACCTGAGTGGTGTCTGACTCTATGAGGTCTCTATATTGGCGGTGTTGTAGGTTATACCTGAGTGGTGTTGACCTCTATGGGGGTCTCTATATGGTGGTGTTGTGGTTATACTGAGTTGGTGTCTGTCCTCTATGTGGTCTCTTATGGTGGTGGTGTAGGTTATCCTGAGCTGGTGTCTGACCGCATGTGGTTCTATATGTTGTAATTTATATTGGCGCGGGTTTTAGTGGCAGCGTACATGTGTCCCTGATTGTGGAGGGAGCGATGTGAGGGAACACCTGACCCTGTGATAGGAGTACACTTTTACTTTCTTGCTGGTGGTTTATTTTAGAAGGGGGTTTGAGGTGCGTGACCATGGGAAAGTGGCGGGGATATTGTATGTGGGTGGAGGGGGATATTTTTTATGGGGGTGGAGGGGGGATATTGTATGTGGGTGGGGGGGGGTATTGTATGTGGGTGGAGGGGATATTGTATGTGGGTGGAGGGGGTTATTGTATGTGGGTGGAGGGGGGATATTGTATGTGGGTGGTGGGGGATATTGTATGTGGGTGGAGGGGGTATTGTTTTGTGGGTGGAGGGGATATTGTAGGGGGGTGGAGGGGGTATTGTATGTGGGTGGAGGGGGATTGGATGGAGTATTTTAGCCCTGTGTCTATGTTATTTTTAGACTGAAAAATGTGTAATACATTGTCTACACAATACGTTTTTGTTTTGACACTGTATTATGTGGCAAAATGGGCGCATTTATGTCTGGAGGGCCGGTAATTTTTTAAATTTTACAGTTGGTGGGCCCCCCAAGATCAACTCCCCTGTGGGCCCCAGACCCCCCAGTCCGACACTGATAGCACTTATGACTGGGTCGTCCATATGGGATAGATAGTTGCTAGATTTTTGTAATGTACAGATATTTCTTGTCTTTGGGAATCACAAAAGACTATTTGTGGGCGACATGTATGATTTTTGGCCCTTAGATGACAATTTTTATGTGCATAAGAATAGCATAGAATGTGGCTGAACTATGAACCTGTTCTGCTGCGGGTCATAAATCAGGTGCATTCTAGTGCAGAAACGACAATTCAGACTCAGGTAAACCACTTTTAAAGTGCTCTACCTGTTCCAGCAGTAATGCGCCTGAATTTGCCATACTGAAGCTATAAATGCGTAGCCTCGTATGGTTCTAGTGTGCCCCGCCTCCCGCACGTCCCCAAAAATCAGACACATTGCAAAGTGCTGTGGGCGCTCTGTAATTCTCCTAATATTGGAGTGCGGCCGTTTTAAAAATATAGTGAAAGGGCTGCTCTAGTTCTTGGGCTGAAAAGACGCCAGACTTCTTCTGCTGCAGCCTCGTTCATTAATATCGACCTATATGGGTGTGAGACTCTGCCATAGAAGAAGACACAATTATTATAAAAAAGCACTTTTTCAAATTTTGAAAGTAAAATATTTGAAATCATTTTCAAAATGTTTTGTATTTTATCTCTGATTGCAATAGTAATGCTTGTTACAGACTTTGACTGGTCCACAAGGGAGCAGGGTAAACCCTGGTAAAAACCTGGGCACGGTGGACCCCTGGGCATGCAAACCCGGGGCTGAAGGAGGAGGCAGAGCAAGAGAGGCAGAGTGCAAGAGGCATGTGCAGCATGTGCAGTATCTACATTGTCTTCAGTAGCTTAAGACTTCATATGTTTGATTCATGCGATTTTTATAGAGCGTTTCTGTCGCATTTCATTTTTATTATAGCGTTAATCACTGTCATCTCCGTTAATTTATTATTATATGTTTATTTTTAACATTTCACGTCGGCAAAATGATATTGCTAAATAAGGTTAATTTACTTTTACCCAGTGAAGGGTCACTTAAGTTTCAAGAAATACAGGCTTCAGGGGGATTCTATTTACTGACTTGCATTTTTGTGATAGAAGTGATCATTATGTCAGTGCAAAGCCCTTTAACTTGTGTCTCAATTGTACAATTACAGTAAAAACACAGTAGAAATGTATTAGATTGCAGAAGTGATGTATGTTTATCGTTGTCACGTGTTTATACATGAGTCTTCCTAAGTATTTTATACATTAATGGTTCCATGCTGTAATATTTTTGTGTTCGGGGGCCCCGGGAAACCAAATCCGCCCATGTTTTTTTGCTAAAATCAGTAAAACAAATGGTGTGGGGTTCAGGATGTAAAATGCCGTCCAAATTTTAAACAATAATGAGACTACCCTAAAAAAAGTATAAAAGGGGGACTTTGTTTAAAATGTCAATGCATAGGAAATGTACGATATTCTGTTTTTTCATGCAATTCATATCTTTTACTTGTGGGAAAAAAGATGGGATCCCTTGTTTTTTAAAAAATAATAAAAATTATAGAAAGCCCTGTTGCTTCTTTTCCCTTTCCCTTTTTTTGGTCCCATTCCCTTAAAATTCATCCTGGCTTTGGTTTAAAAACTCAAAAAAAATTTTCCAGTCTTAGGCTATTTTCCCGGGAAATTTTTGGGGCCATTTCGCTGTATTTGCCTCAAATAGAGCGGATGTTTTCCCGAAATTCGGTAATCCCGTTTCATTAAAAAACTTGGATTACCCCCTCTCCCCGCTCGTTCAATCGTGTTTTTATGCCGGGGAGTAAGTGCCCCATGTCAATTACTTGCAACAAAAGCGCCGCAAGTAATGCATGTCAATGTAAGCGAATCCCAAATAAACCCGGGTAATTGTGGCCGTATTGTACGCCCCGAAAATTCGGCTGTGAACAAAGCCTAAGGGTATGTTCCTTGGGGGCGTTTTGGGGCGCGTACTGTTTTCCCGGGGTTTTTTTGGAAACCCGACTGCAGCACGTATTTCCAAAGCCCCCGGGCCGACCCCCATTGAACTTTGTCAGCGGCGTGTAGGCGCAAAAATTGACATGTCTCTTCTCTCCCGGGCATCGTAAAATGTATTGTACCCCTGGGGGAAAACGCAAAACCCTATTGGGAGCCGGGGGGCTTGCTGGGTCCTTAAAAACTTCGGGATGGGCCCTTTTTTAAGGGGGCAGTGTAAGGAAAAAAGCGCTGTTTTGCCTGCATAATGGGGGGGGGGGGGCTTAGCGTGGAGCCCCTTTTACCCCTTCATGCCATTTGATGTTGGGGACATCCATATTATGAGGGGTTAATTAAAAACCCGCCGCTGCTTCCGCAGCAAGATTTGTCTTTGCTCCTTTGAGGACTCTAGACAAACATACCCCACCCTCCCAGCCCACGGAAATAAATTGTCCCCTCATTTTCTTCCCAAATTTTGGGGGGCACAAAAGTGCCTCTATATCTAAAAAAAATCCGTATATGGGGTATGTAGTTTAATCCAAAAAAACACAGCTGTTTTCCATTTTTTTTTTTTTAATAGCCATATCTTTTTTATTGGTGTTGTTCTGAGGTCAGGGGATTTTTAGTTGCTTTTTTTAAATTTTTGACAGTGGGATGAACAAAAATTTTTTTTTTATTTTTTAACAGTGTTCATGGAGGGGGAAAAATATATTTTATGACGGGGTTTATACGCACCAGTGATCCCAAAATTTGTTTTTTTTTTTTTAAAAATTTTTCATTGCAGCATTTGTAATGGGGAAAAGGGTTTTATATGTGTTTTTTTTTTGTTTGTTTTTTTCATTTTTACTTTCTTGACCACTTTAAACATAGACTTATCCACTGCAATGGAACCTACTCAGCGTTAGCACAGGGGGCAGTATATACCAAACAAAAAAGGAATATTGACATGTGTTTATTGTTCCGTGTGTATATTACAGTATATTTTATATAGTTTATTACCAAACCCCACTATATATACACACGACTTCACACAGGATAGTTTTTACATGTATTAAAATTAATTTGGGGGTTACTTTTGGTAACAGTATAGCCCTGGTGAATACATGGTCGTGTATATATATTATATATTGTGGTGTGTGTGTATATAAAAAATTTATACTGCAAATCACAAGGAACGTAATAATTGTCCAATATTTATTGTTATACATTTGTGTATATCGTCCCTTTGGGAGTATTTATAATATACTGTCCTCTGTGACACAGGTCCAGTTATGAATGACATGAGGTGGGGGGGACAGCCCCCCATCCTGCCCAGGCATACCTTTGCAGGGTCACTGGGGTTTTTTTTGAAGCTCCTGGGTGTTTTTTGGGCTCTGGAAGACTTGAGGAAACCAAAGCTCGTTTTGGTTTCCATAGGTGGGCCGACGATCGCTGCAGGAGCCCGGCGGAGGAGGGGGGGCCTTGCTGTAGGTGCGTGCTCGGGGGAGGGCTGAGCAGGGGCACAGAAAAAGGGGGGGGGGTGCTTCACTGCCCGAGAGTGTGAGGCTCTGGAGGTGGGCGGGGGCTTTTCACTGCAGCGAGGAGAGAGTGAGGATATCTTGGGGCAGAAGCTTTTTCATCCCGGGGGTTTTCCCCCCAATGATACTGCCCAGCGACCCCCGGAGAGCAGAATTAACCTAATTGCGCGCGCATTTCGCCAGTTAAAAAAAGCAGAGAAAAAGCGCGGAAAATAGCAGCAAAATGCCACGTGAACATACCCTAAGGATAGTTCCACACAGCATAGGAATGACACCACATTTTTCCAGAGTTTTTTATTTTATGGAAAATGCTGGGCAGCCCAACATTTGCTGAAAGCTTTTAGTGAAATGTAAAGCTCACTATAAACTAGATTGTTGTTTTTTTTTGTGGCAATTTGTTTCATGCTTGGTACATTTTTGGGTCATTGGTGTTTTATTCAGACCACAGCATGCTCTATTTGTGCATTTTTTTCCTGATGTTTTTCCAAAGCTTCTCTCTAGCCAAAAATGGCAGCAAACGCGAATGTCAAAAAATTTCGAAAAAATTTCCACCCCCCAAAAGGGTTTGTTAAAAAATACATAAGGGCAAAAATTTAATTTGTTCCACTTTTAAATTTGAGCTGGTGGTTTCATATAATAAATGAATAATAAAACTACAAGTCTGCAATGAACGAAAAAAAAAAAAAGCTAAAATGTTGCTTTTTATTTTGGCTTTTTTACGACTTTTGGTTGGGGTATTTTCACAGGGGGAAAAATTTGGGCCCGTTTTTACGTAGTATTTTGCTCTAATACAAAATTACGGAATCCTTCCTCATAGAGAACTAGGGATTAAACCCCCCTTCCGCTCATACAAAAAGATCGTATTGTAGGCGCGGGGAGATAAGGGACATGTCAATTTTTTGTGGTGAAATACGCGGCGCGAGCAATGACAGTCTATGGGGCTGGCGGGCTACCGGCCCCCCTGCGTCCCGGGGTCCCCCGATTCAGCGCGACTCCCTTTACCCCCGGGTAATTGGGGCGTACGTCACCCCTACGCCGTGTGACTAGCCATTTTTTTTTTTTTTTTAAAAGGCAGCAACAAGTTTGGTGCCCCAGTATCTTTCCGTTATTTAATTTTTCTTCAATCCCACCCACACTACGTTTGCTAACACTGGGGGGAGCCTCCCAATTCCCAACACCCAATAAAGGGAAGGGCCCCCAGCATCTTGGATAAGCCTTTTGAGCTCTCTTTTGTTTCCCTCCCTTAGGCCAAGTCTACACAGCACACAAAAACAGTCGGATTTTTGTCGCTTTTAGTATTTTGAAACCACTGAAAATGTGACTTTTTTGCAAGACTTTAATACAAAAAACCACCTGTAGTCTATGCAGGTCGGTTTTTTTTCAGCTCGTTGTAAAATCTGCCAGCGTTTTGCCGTCGGTTTCTTGTACATTTTTCGGGCCAACAGCAAAAAAAATTTTCTGATGGTTTTTCTCCCATGCTGTGTGGCTCAGTACTAGTCCAAAATTATAGACATATTTTTAAAGAGTAGTATCTGCACCAAATTTATAATTGTAAGTAATTTTTTGCTATCCTATCTAGAAGAAGTATTAGTTCACCATCTCGGGCTTTTTTGGCATGGACACCTTTGAAAACAGAAAAAAAATTTTTCTTTTAAACATAGTTACGTTGGTAAAATAAAAATTTCACCAAATTTAAATCTTAATCCCTTTTTCATTTTTTAGATCCCCTAATTTAGTTTTTCAGTTTTTTCCTAGTTTCATATTTTCTCATGCGGTTGTGTCATTCCAGTAATAAATTAGGGATTCTGTGTGCTCTGTTTCCTCTTTACACTTGTATACTGCCTGCAAACTGCAGCCTATGTGAGCTGACCTCCCCGAGTGCTCTCTTCCCTCTCAATACTCTGATTGGGCTTGTACAACCTCCTTTTCCCCCGCTTGGCTGTTTAAGGCCTATCCCCCCCCTCATCGGGTTTTCGGCCGGTTTTTTTGCGGGTTTTGGTTTTGCAAACCGTTGAAAAAAAGGGCGCAAATTTTTTTGGGGTTTTTTGGAAAAAAACCCGTGGCAGGGCCCCAAAAAACCGGCGCCCGCGAAAAAAAATTCTCTTTATAATTTTGGAGAAAAAACCGTCCTCTTGCGGGTGTGAAAAGCAAAAAAACCCCGGCAATACCCGGGCGTAAAACGACCGGGGATTTTTTTGTGCCTTGTAAAACGGTTTTAGGGCTCAGCCAAAATTTTGGTTGGCTTTTCAGCGGTTTCAGTATTTTTAATTTGTTGAAAAACTGACAATACCCAGTGCTGTGTAGTCCTCAATGGAAAATCCGTGCTGTAGTCTACACAGCACGTATTTTTTACTGAGGTTTTCCTAAACCGAAAACATGTTGTATATTCCGCCAGACCGACGTCAGATTGCCGCAGCCCCAATGTACTGGACCGCTGGAATTCCGAAATCCGCAAAAACATGGCGGTGCGGTCCAGCAAAGTGAAAATGCTGTCGTATTTTGGACGCCATTTTCAAATTGCTGTGTAGACCTAGCCTAACACTGGGAGAAGAGAGGGGAAAAGCAGAGAGCCCATCAGAAGCAGGAGCCATACTTTAACAGATTTGTTTGAGACTCAGCAACACCAGTATCTGATTCAAGGACTTAAACTCTACAGGAAAAAATAGTTGGAATTTTTTTAATGAAGACTATCAAAGAAGCCTTCTTTATTTCACATTCCGGAAGCAAATGAATTGTAAAAAAAAAAATCAATTGCAAAGGTGTCAATATCCTTTAAATAGATGCTGACCACCCTGTTGACGTTGATTGTGCATCTGGGCGAGTGGAGAGCCGGCTGTCAGCATTAGCCAAGCTCTCCAGGCAGAAGGATTGGATTATTACCGTCCCTACCTTCAAGATCATTGTATTTAACCCCTTAATGACTGCCCACCAACTTTAGACATCAGGTGGTGCAGTTCAGGCGATTTAGACATCAGGTGGTGCAACATCTTTGGACATTGTTGTAGACAGAGGGGTTTTATGGCTCCCATCGCTGCAATTGCTCTAGGAACGGAGATGTAGTTAACGGCTCTGTTCCTAGAGCAGTCTCTGTAAATGGCAGGGACTCGAGGAAGCCACGGTCCATGACCGCGGCATATTCAAAGGGGATTCCCCTGCTCCATTAAGTCACAGGGATTCCCTGGAGAATATCTATCTATATAGCAAGCCTGCGATCAGGACACAAGGTAAGCCTCCTGGTCCTGTCAGTTACATGATTTCCAGGGTTTGGCAACCGCAGGATCTTATCAAAACCCAGACCAGCTATGCGGTAACTTCAGGAGGTTTCTCTTCTGTAACTGGGGCTGATATATAAAGTGGACAGTAAAATGTAATTTTTTTGGATGGTGGTTTCCCCCTTGCTTACAGGACCGATGTGCTGCTTTACAGGTTACACTTATGATATGTTCACCCCTGCATTGTTTGCTTTATTTATACAAGAATTGACCTTGTAAAGGAAATCTACAGGGTATCCACGGCCTATAAATTACAGAAGACAGCTATATAGCACCATGTATCAGCTATGTAGTTTAATGTATCCAAAGTGCCCTCTGGTCAGGGATTTATGTGCAATGCTCTAATTACTCCTTTCCACATTTTCAAGTCATGCAGGTTACAATAATAACTGAAATCTGCAACTACTTTGAGATGATCACATGGAGCATGGACAATTCTTCAAAGGCTGTACATGCACATAGAAGCATTATGATATAGATTAATTTATTCTACAATCAATATGCTTTGAGTTAGGTTCTCTTCACACTTAGGTTTTGCATAGCATTTTCTGTCCAAAAAAAGCTTCAAAACGGAATGGTTTTTATTAGGCTTCATGAGTTTTTCATGCTGTTTTAGCAGCATTTTTTTTAAACGTCTGTTTGGTACATGCATATTTTATTATTTTTTTAAAATTCATTTTTACATCACAAATCATGATGTTCAACACTTGATTTGCAATGTTTAAAAATGCATAAAAAATTCTTAATACATATTTTTGGTGCAGAAAAAAACAATGGAGGTCATGAAAGGAAACAGTATACCTAGAGCATGCTGCACTTAGAAAAAAAAAATCCAAAACCAGCTACTGACCCAAAAAAAACTATCCAAGGTAAAAAAAAATTCTGCAAAGAAAAAAAAAACAACATCTCTAGTACGCTTTATATTTGCCTATTGACTTCCAGCTAATATGTGGCCACTGCAGTATTATTTTGCATAGCATTTTTAGCCCTCCTTCCAAAAAAATGCTTTGAAAACTCAATGCTTTTTAAAAATGTTTTTAGGTTTCATCCATTTTTTCTTTCAGTTTTTGAAGCATTTTTGTAAAAATGTATGTTTTTTTTCGGGTATTTTTTTCCTATTACACAACATGTGGTCCATCACATAATTTACAATGTTGAAAAGCTCTACAAAAAATACTTCACAAATATGCAACACCTATACACACATGCCTTTTTTGGTGTTAAAACAAACAATGGAGGTCTGAAGCCAAAAAAAAAATTAGACAAAAAAAAACAGTGCTCTTGTGTGTTTTATACTTGCCATCTGACTGCTGCAATATTTGCAAAAAAATGCTTTAAAAAACACCTTTTTTTTTTTACAGTTCTTGGTAAAAGTGCAGTATGTGAACCGGCCTTAAAAAGGTTTTCCTGGATAAAGCAGTGATGGCCTATTGTTGGAATGGTTATTGTAAGATTGGTGGGGGACTCATATTAATCACCAGTGCCATGCCCAATCATCCGGGAAAGTGATGTCCATATGAAGGTGGATACTGGGACTGTAGCTCAGACCATCAAAGTGAATAGGCCAGACACACCCATACTCCTATTGGCATCACTGTTAAAGGGACTTCTCCACAGATCTTCATAAGGGTATGTTCACAACGGGTTTTTTTATATTACGGAGGGAGTTTTCACTTCTGATTTGGATGTGGCTTGGCCCCATTCCAATACAAATGAACTGTAGTCAAATTACGTGAGGATTTTACTGCAGAATCCAATGGGGAATCCGAATCATATTCCTCATGTTGCGTGAACTTATGCTAAAACTGCCCAAATATGTAATTCGCACCCAATACTATAATGTTACTAATGACTTGTGCACAAGGACATAGTATGGACTTATACTGTACCTCCATGTACCTCAAACTTTATAAGCGGTAAAAATAGTTGTTTTTGTGTGGATTCTTTGAAGAAAAAAAATCCATTGCCTACTACATCTATGATGGAGATATTCTTTTCTAGAAGCATTGTCTCCCCAAGGCAGTTTATGGCGACACGGAATGTAGACATGTAGAGCAACATGTATGAACGTTGGCACTGACAGGCCAGTTCTAAATAGCTTTCAGGCAGTGTAGAATACACCAGAATGTATGAAGCTGTTCTTCTGCAGGTCATACATAGAGGTGCAGTGTAGAGCCAATACCACAAGTCTGGCTCAGGCACCACCTTTACCCTGGTCTGGTTGTTCTAACTGTTCTGCACCTAGGTTTGGCGTCCTGTATTCATAAATGTGTCTAATTCTATGAATGTGGTGCGACGCCCCCAGAACAACCCAAATATCTGGCACATTAAAAAGTGTTGCGCAGGCGCTTACTGCGCCAAAGTTTAAAATGCGACTGTTCATACATCTATAGAACAGGGCTTCTAAAGCTTTTTGGTGCCAGATAACTGGCACAGCCCCGTTCTTACATGTCACCCATAAAGTTCCACATTAGTCATATGTCTGCGGTGACGCAGTAATAATGAGTGCAAGAAATCTTGATTTCAAGATTTGGGGTCAGTGTGCAGGAATTAGGGTATGTTTGCTCATTGCTTTATCGTTGCGGTTTTATACAAATGTTTACAAACTAAGGGCGACATGTATGAACGGGACTGCATCAGTTTTCTGGTACTCTGAGCAAAAAAATTGTTGTAGCCCGGTCCGTTGGATGTATAACAGTTATGCGCCAAAACTTGGTGAAGTCTGCACTAGACACAACACTTTTGAATGTGCAAAGTATGCGCCACAGTTTCCTGCAAAAATGCCATACAAAGCTATACCATGGCTGAGATAAAGGGCAACATGTATGAACTTGGCGCAGACACGTCAGTTCTAAATAGCTTTAGAGCAGTGTAGAATGCCCTACTGCGGTTCATACATTTGGCACATCATAGGTGGAGAGCAGGGTAATTCTGGCGCAAAGTCTATCACGGTTGGTGCACCAGAAAAAAGTCTACAGAATTCCTGACAGCTAGGGCCTTGTATACTGATGTTAATTATAAAACTATATTAAATAAAATAATTTCCCAATAATATAAAATTATTTTAAAATGATATAATATTAAATTAATGTCTAATTCAATAATATTAAATGTATTAATTTAATAATATAAAAATAATGTTAAATGATATATTATAAAATGAATAATAATTTAAATAATATAAAACTAAAAAAGCTATACAGCATCTACCATAAATCCTGTTATTATAGTATTATCAGTGATTACAAACACATCACAGTATGCTAGAAATAAAAGAAAAGCCGTTAGAATTCGCATGTCAGTGAATAGAAACTGTGGTTGGGGTCTTGCTTTGTGCACCACAGGTCCCAGCGAGAGCTGTGGTGTACTGGCTATTGTTTATTGAGAATAAAGGCTGAGAGGTGCAAAATTAACTTTCAACACTGATTACCATCTGATTAAAATTCAATTTATTTAATGGAGTGAAAAAAATAAAATAAAATCAGAACAAAATTTTATTATTAACATAATTCATTTTTCATTGCATTTTAATCAGATGGTGATCAGTGTTGAAATTTAATTTTGCAACTCTCCGCCTTTATTTTACATATGGTAATAGCTGAGACCTGTGGTCCACCAAGCAAGATGACTGCCATAGTTTCTATTCCCTGACATGCTATTCTAACGCCTTTTCTTTTATTTCTAGCCTACTGTGATGTGTTTGTAATCACTGTTAATACTTGATAACTCAGATTAAATGCGGGATTTATGGTAGATGCTGTATTGGTTTAATTAATTTAGAATATTTAATTTACTATTAATATTAGATTATATTAATTTCAAATACATTTTAAAGGAGATGATTTTATATTTTTTTTTAGATATTATATAATTTGATATCAATTTTATATTATTTAATTTTATATAGTTTAATAATGATCATAAATAACTTTTCATTATTTTACTGGTGTAAGTTCAGAAATAATTGATGGCCTCATTCAGACCACTTTTAACCCCTTTAGCCGAACTTCTGAAAAGTAGTTTATGACCAGAAATTTTTTTTAGTTTTTGCCTTCTTGTGTTTCAACAGTTGTAACTTTTTTATTTTTTCAAAGACGCAGTTGTATGAGGCCTCGTTTTATTCGAGACAAGTTGTACTTTATGGGGGAATATTTTAAGTTCACTTATAAATAATTGCAGAATTTTTTTTACAGCATTCACATTTCACACTTAATAACTCATTAGATTAATTCTACAGGTCATTACGGTCATGTGGATACCTAATATGTGTAGTTTTTTTTTTGTGTGTAATGTATGCACAATTTATTTATTTTTATTTATTTTATTTTTTTTACACTTTTTATGTTTTTTACTTTTTTTTAAAATCTCATGAAGGGAGAACTTTTTTTTACTTTTTTTTCCCACTCAGTAATGTATTAGCATATTCATAATACATAATACATTATAATCTGTGTCAGTCTGACACAGGCAGTGATCAGGACAGCACACAGTGTGCCCTGATCACTGGCTTCTTAGGCTTATTTCGGCTTATTTCGCCGCGGAGTTGCCGACGGATTGCGTGAATCCATCGCAAATCAGTCAGAAATAAGAAAAAGCCTATTTTCTATTGATTTCAATAGAAAATACGGCTCGTCGTTCACACACGCGTATTTCCGTGCCGGATTGCCGCCGCGGAGTGACGACGGCAATCCGGACGGTAAAACAATGTGCTTGTGACGTATTTGCGGACGGAGTCACCACCTACAATGAATGGAGATGGTGAAATCCGTCGGGAAATCAGTTACAAATGCGTGCCACACTTAGTGGCACTTATTTGCAACTGATTTTCAACTGATTTCAGAATGTACTTACGATCGGCAATCCGATGTAAATACGTTCTGAAATAAGCCGTGTGAACGAGGCCTTTACACACAGCCCGGGGGCTACTCTAGGTCCCCAGGGCTGACTGAGCAGCCCATTCCCCGGGCTCTGTAGGATCACCGGGTGTTCCAATCACTCGACAGAGCAGGGAAACCCTTTGATTGTGCTGCAGTGACTAACCGCGGCAATCAAAGGGTTAAAGCATCGGGGAGCGGAGGTTCCCCCGCTCCCCGGTGCTTGCAGGAGCTGCGCTGGGATCAGGGCTGTGTAGTTCAGCCCTGTTCCCAGCGCTGCTGTGTGCCCGGAGCCGCCAACTCCGATGTCTGCAGCGACACCAAAAGACCTGAAATGCCCGACATCAAAAGATGGTGGGCGGTCATTAAGGAGTTAACTTGGTCTGGCTGTTCTGACAGTTATGTGCCTAGTTTTGGCGTTCCACATTCATAAATATGTCTAATCCACAAATCTGGTGTGGCACACCGCCACCACGCTCCTTCATCTTTGGCACATTACAAAGTGTCGGGTCTAGTGCAAAGTGTGCCAAACTTGGACGTATGAAGCGCTATATACTGTGAAAACAGGCGCACCACTCTCTGTTGCCGAATTTCATGCCAGAATGCTGAAAAGGACTGTTCATACATGTTGCCCAAAGTTTGGTGCATAACACTCTATGCGCCAAAATGTTTGCCGCGTAACACTCTTCCATACATACTCTCGTATTCTACAATCCTCTATATCGATTTAGAATTGGCACCAAGTTTCATATATGTTGCCTTAAATTTTTTGCCAATGAGTGGATAAAAACTAATTCTAAATCAAGTTTCAGCAGTGTCTCTGTATTGTTCTCTGTGTGGCTGACATTTCATGTTTTCTAGGCATCCCACAGTAAATGGAAGTCATGTTAGCAATAAAAACTGTGTAATTAGTTTTGGTAATTTATCATAGCTGATAATAATAAAAGAAAATATTTATCAGTCAACGACTATTTGTGATTATTTATTCACATTGTATTTAGCCATAAGATCATCTAAGCACTTATGTTTGTCACATTTATGTAACTAGAATGTCAATCACGGCAATGAGATCCTGAAAACCTGTCAGTGATAATAGCTTTGTGTGGTGCCCTGAGGGTCTGCACCTTTCCGCCTCCACATGTGCGCACCATTTGCACATTACTTATATGATGTGACAATAAACAACATTTTATAAATGTGAAGCTTACAAGAAAGCACTGACTTATTCACCCCTATGCATCTCGTGGTCTACATTCTTATGTGAGGTCATGGAGTGTATGGAGTACCTACTCTCTTACTACGAGTGATCGACCATGTCTGAGGAGAGGGGTGTTTCTGTTACATATGATAACAGATAATTGGCTGCTCTCACATGTGCATCCTGTCATAGGGTCTTGGCCTGACCACAGGTTTATTGACCCAACTCATAGCATCATAGGGGTCACTAAGCCTAGGTCAGGCTGGGGCACTCGGCATATTACACATACATAAGACGTCTGTGTGAATTCACCTTTCAGGTTTTGTTCAGTTTTGTGGTTGGTAATGCAGTTCAGCTCTATTCAAGTCCATGGGATTGAGCTGCAATACCAGGCACAACCTACAGACAGGAGAGACGCTGTTTCAGACAACCTATTTATCAATTCCACAAGTATATGCACAAATGTGGTCTAGTTTTTACATAACAGTGAATCACATATTTTCCAAAATGACCCATTCTCTTCATGATCGTTGTCTGCACCTCAACCTAATAATGAAAATAATTTAAGATTTGTATGTGCAAACCTAGTAACATAACCACCATTTTAACATCAAGTGGATCTCCAGTTTTGGTCTTAAAAGAAACCCGTCATGTTTTTTATGCTGCCCTATCTGAGAGCAGCCCTGTGATATATAGGGTTAATGAAGAGAGGAAACGAGCTCCGTGATATATAGGTTATATGATGGAGGGAAGAGAAGCTGAGCTCTGTGATATTAGGGGTTTTAGATAGAAAGAAGCTGACTCTGTGAATATAGGTTATATGATAGAGGAGAGAAGCTGACTCTGTGATATATAGGGTTATATGAAAGAGGAGAGAAGCTGAGCTCTGTGATATATAGGGTTAAAATGATAGAGGAGAGAAGCTGAGCTCTGTAATATATCGGGTTATATGATAGAGGAGAGAAGCTGAGTTCCATGATATATAGGGTTATATGATGGAGGAAGAGAAGCTGAGCTCTGTGATATGTGGGGTTATTTGATAAAGGAGAGAAGCTGAGCTCTGTGATATATAGGGTTATAAGATAGAGAAGAGAAGCTGAGCTCTGATATATAGGGTTATATGATACAGGGAAAAAGCTGAGCTCTGGATATATAGGGTATATGATAGAGGAGAGAAGCTGAGCCTGTGATATATAGGGTATATGATAGAGGAGAGAAGCTGAGCTCTGTGATATATAGGGTTTTATGATAGAGGGGAAACTGAGCTCGTGATATATAGGTTATATGATGAGGAGAGAAGCTGAGCTCTGTGATAATATAGGTTATATGATAGAGAGAGGAGCTGAGCTCTGTTGATAATAGTTGGATGAGGAGAAACTGATTCTGAAATACGGTATTGAAGAGAAGAGAACTGAGCTCTGTTTAAAATAAGGGTTATATGATAGAGGGGAAAAAACTGAGCTCTGTAATATATCGGTTATATGATATAGGAAGAAGCGAGCTCTGTGATATAATAGGTTATAGATAGAGAGAGAGCTGATCTCTGTGATAGTATGGTTTATATGATAGAGGGAGAGAAGCTGAGCTCTATGATATATAGGATTATATGATAGAGGAGAGAAGCTGAGCTCTGTGATATATAAAGTTATATGATAGAGGGAGAGAAGCTGAGTTCTGGGATATATAGGGTTATATGATAGAGGGAGAGAAGCTGAGCTCTGTGATTTTATAGGGTTATATGATAGAGGAGTGAAGCTGAGCTCTGTGATATATAGGGGTTTTTATGATAGTGGAGAGAAGCTGATCTCTGTTATATATTGGGTTATATGATAGTGGAGAGAAGCTGAGCTCTGTGATATATATGGTGATATGATAGAGGAGAGAAGCTGAGATCTGTGATATATAAGGTTATATGATAGAGGAGAGAAGCTGGCCTCTGTAATATATAGGGTTATATGATAGAGGAGAGAAGCTGAGCTCTGTGATATATAAGGTTACATGATAGAGGGAGAGGAGCTGAGCTCTGTGATATATAGGGTTATATGTAAGAGGAGAGAAGCTGAGCTATGTGATTTATAGGGTTATATGATAGAGGAGAGACGGTGTGCTATGTGATATATAGGGGTTTTATGATAGAGGAGAGAAGTTGAGCTATGTGATATATAGGGGTTTTATAAAGGGGAATGCTAAAATCTGTAATATATAGGGTTATATGATAGAGGAGAGAAGCTGAGCTATGTGATATAAAAGTTTTTATAATAAGAGGAGAGTAGCTGCGCACTGTGATATATAGGGTTTATGATAAAAGGGGGAGAAGCTGAGCTCTGTGATATATGGGTTATATGATAGAGGAGAGAAGCTGAGCCCCCGTGATATATAGGTTTAAAATGATAAGGAGAGAAGCTGCCTCTGTGATATATATGGTTTTTATGATAGAGGAGAGAAGCAAAGCTCTGTGATATATATGGTTTTTATGATAAAAGGAGAGGAGCTGAGCTCTGTGATATATAGGGTTATAAAGAAAGAGGAGAGAACTGAGCTATGTGATAATAGGTTATATGATAGAGGAGAGAAGCTGAGCCCATGTATATATAGGGTTTTTATGATAGAGGAGATAATGCTGAAAATCTGTGATATATAGGGTAAAATATAGATGGAGAGAAGCTGAGCTCTGTGAAATATAGGTTATAGGATAGAGGAGAGGAGCCCGAGCTCTGTAATATAATAGGGTTATATGATAGAGGAGAGGAGTGACTCTTGAAGAAAATAGGGTTATATGAAAGAGGAGAGAAGCTGAGCCCTGGGGAATATATAGGGTTATATTTATAAGAGAGAACTGCGCTCTGTAATTTTATAGGGTTATATGATAGAGGAGAGAAGCTGAGCTCTGTGATATATAGGGTTATATGATAGAGGAGAGAAGCTGAGCTCTGTGATATATAGGGTTATATGATAGAGGAGAGAATCTGAGCTCTGTGATATATAGGGTTATATGATAGAGGAGAGAAGCTGAGCTCTGTGATATATAGGGTTATATGATAGAGGAGAGAAGCTGAGCTCTGTGATATATAGGATTATATGATAGAGGAGAGAAGTGGAGTGGGGGCAGAGTGGGCAAAAAAACAAGAAAATCTGATACCTAGCTGCCCCGTCCGCTGCCACTCCAATCCATCCAATGCTCTTCACTTCCAGGCTCTTGTGTTGACATAGAGGGGAGGGTTGAACTCCATTTACTTAGAATGGAGCACAAACCTCTCCAGCATGTTGGGATGAGAACCCAGAAGTAAAGACAGCTAGGAAGGGGCAGCTGGGTAAGTCTCAGGTTTTGTTATCTTTTTTTCCCACCTTGGCCCCAATTTTATAGCGTTTGTTTTAGTGGACAATTCCATTACCTTCTATCCTGAACCTGGTGTCTAAGTGGTTAGCATGGTTGCTCATCAGCATTGTGGCTCTGTGTTCAACTCAAGCCCAGGACAATATCTACAAGGAGTTTGTGTATGTTCTCTTTGTAAGCGTTTTCTACCACACTGTAAAACATATGGATAAATAAGTGGCTTCCTATGAAACTGCCATGCATATGGAACTTGTATGTATGTAAGGTAGAAAACTTATGTAGGAGAACTGTCTGGGTCCAAGACTTTTCTTGTTGCCCATAGCAGCCAATCAGAGCTCCTCTTTCATTTTTTCAAAGCACTCTATGAAATAAAAGGGGCTCTCTGATTGGTTGGGCAACAAGGAAAGTCTTAGGGTATGCTCACACGATGTACTGTGACGCGTACAGTGAGATTACTGAAGTGAGAACTATGGATTACCAGAATTTCGGCCCGTATTAGAGTGCAAATACGCCACGAAATGCACGCCGAAATTACCTCGTGTGAACATAGCCTTACATCTAGACAGTTTTCATACATGAGGCCCTTTATAGTTTCCTCCAGTGCTTGTGCTTTGTACATGGACAGGAATTATTTGCTTTTGTTTTGCAGAAACAATACATAATATTTAAAAAATGTTTATGTCCATTACTATCTTATAGCTACAAAGGAAAACAATTAAGAAACCTTGGGCCCCATGTACGATAACTGTCTAGATATAAGACTGTCTTTGTTGCCCATAGCAACCAACCAGAGTGCCCCTTTCATTTCATATCGTGCTCTGAAAAAATAATAGTGGATCTCTGGTTGGTTGCTAAGGGCAACAACAAAAGTCTTAGGCCCAGACAGTTTTCATACGTGTCCTTCATAGTTCTGTTGGTGAAATCTTCCAGTGTTAAATATCTGACTAGAAAATGTTCAGGAAACCATAGTCTTTATAGCACGCACTGTGTAATAATATGAGATGTGAAAGAATAACATATCTTGGCGCCTGGTGATACTTCAGGCTTTTTTTTAAACTGAAAAAGGAATCTTAGATTTTTCCTGTTATATAATCATACAAGGAAGATTGTTCCATGAGGAAAGTACATTTACCGAGATGCAGAATAACCTATTCTATGATTCGATGTATATATTCTGATACTGTATTGCTATTAAGTGTTCATACAACACTGTGCAGATTAGTACATATAATGTACTTGGACACCCCCCAAAAATTCTATGTGAGGTGGAGTGTAAAAAAAAAAAAGAAATTGCACCACTTTGTGGGGTTTTCACATTTGTGGAGTTCACAGTTCGTTATAAATGACACGCTATCTGTATTCTGAACGTGTTACCATTCCAGTGATATCAACTTTGTAGAGTTTTCATTATTATTTAGCACTTTTAAAAAATTTAAACTTACTCTATTTTTTAAATTTGCGGTGCAGTGCCGTTTTCTGTGACCACCTGAATGGAGGCTTATTTCCTGCAGACTGAAGTATAGTATTTATTTTTACTGTTTTCGGATACATGGATCTTTTTTTTATCACTTTTTATTACAATTTTTTTTTAAATAACCCCGAAAACGCAACTTTGTCATTGGGAATTTTTTTCTTCTACAGTAGATCTGACTTTTATGAATGCGGCAACACCAGTTATGTGTAACTTTTTTATTTGTAAAATGGCATAATGGAGTATTTTGAACTTTTGATATTTTTCATTATTTTTTATATTTTTAAAACTTTTTTTAACTTGTATATTTAATCTCCCTAGGGTACGTTACCAGTAGGAGGAACAATCGCTTGTACACCATTTAATTTAAAGGGGTTGTCTCGCTACAAAGAATAGCTTTCAAATTGTAGGGAACACAAAATAAAGACATTTTCCAAATATATTGCATTGTTCCTCTGTTTTCCCTAAAGAGATACAAGTGAATTTATTACCTCCATGGCTATTTCAGTTCCCTCAGTAACTGACCTGTAAACAAATCTCCCCGGGCTGTTTGTTCAATGAGATAACAGAGAGTGAGTCATCACACAGGTCAGCAGTGTCAGTCAGTGTCCTGTGCTGCCAGACAGTAAAAAGCTTGATTTATCTCAAGTAAACAGCTCTGTAATTAGGGCTTTGTTTTGGGGATCAGATAAGAAGTCCTGCAAGTAGTTTGAGAAGCTAATCTAATCTAATTAGCATCTGAAAGCACAATGGAGCTCTGAGCTGTAGGAGCTTATGCAAATTAGTCTGAACCAGGAAGTGACAGAGAATTTCTTTCATGCATTCTTTGAAACCCTGTGGGGAGACAACTCCTTTAATCCTTTAGACTCCATGGTGATCGCAGCGTCTATTGGATTAACCCTTTACCGACATTGGACATATGAGTACATCCTAATGCCTCCGCCGACATCCCAGTGCTGTGCACCGTTCCTCACTTCGATCGGGGCCCCTGCGGCAAAATTGCAGAGCAATTATGCGCCAAATTACGCCCTGCAAATACGCAATGTGAACATGGCCCAGGTCACTGAGCATCATATGGAAGGAGATAGACACTTTGGACGACATGTATGAAGGAAGGCGCTTCGAAGTGAATTGTCGAGTCTTGTTTTCAGTGTATAATGCGCCTGAATGTATGAAAGTGGTTTTTGTGTGATTATAAATGAGGTCTAAAGTTCATCGTGCTTCGTCTGTGTGTTTGGCGCATTACAGAACTTAGGCGCAATTGTAATGCATCCAAACATCTATAAAGGCTATAGATAGGCTGGAAGTAAAAGTCATTAGAATAGCATGTCAGTGAATAGAAGCTATGGTACTTATCTTGCTTGGTGAACCACAGGTCCAAGCAATACCTGTGGTGTGGCTCTTGCAGTATATTGAATAAAAGGTGAGAGCAGCAAAAATACATTTCAAATTTCATGTAGTAAAATTAAAAAATCTGAACAACAACATCAGTGGGTTATTTAATATAAAATTAGTTTTAGATTCTATTAATTTTAAATACCTTTTATAGGAAATCTTTATTTTTGGGATATTATATATTTTTATATTAATTTTATATGATAGCCTTTTTAATTACATTTAAATAATAAAATTTTATATAGTTTGATAATTATCATAAATTACTTGTCATTATTGCACTGGTGTAAGTTGAGAAATAATGGCCATTTTTTGTCCTAATAGCAAATCTAGCTCCAATTTGACTCCTCGGCTCAGGCAGACCACATTGAAACAGGTCTGTCCGAGCAGTAATGCGCCTAGTTTTGCCGAACCACGTTCATATATGTGTCTAATAGTATGAGGGTGGTGCGACGACCCCAGAACACCCGCTCATGTTAGGCGCATTAAAAAGATTTGTCTTATGAACAATGCGCCTAACACATTCATTAGGCGCAATAGACAACGTAGCTGGCTCACTTTGGCGCATTTGATGCCAGAAAAGGGTGAAAAACCCGATCATACGTGTCTCCCTTTGTGATGGTGCCCACCATTTTATGGTGGACATTTATAAAGATCGGTGCATCGAAGCGCCTGTCTTCACGTTTTTTTCCGTGAAAACTGCGTCTCATTTATGTCGGCGCTGAAGTGCACTCATACATGCGGGGCAAACTTCGATGCCTCCGACAGACAGACCACATTGAAATTGATCTGCCTGTCAGAGCTTTAATGCGCCTTACTTTGTCGACCTGCATTCATACATGCGTCAGTGTTTTCGAATGTGGTGCGTCCCGCCCCAGAATGCCCACAGCACGCCCCTTCATGTTAGACGCATTAGAAAGTGGCGAAGCTTTCGCCTAAGGCGCCTTACACATAGGGGAGGTGCGTCCGACAGCAGAGCCAGCACAGTGAGGCGCATTATAAGCCAGAAAACCGGCGAAAACGCCGATCATACATGTCCCCCTATGTCTACGCAATTTGCCTCTGGATTTCTTGACATCCAGAACTTCCTAGATCTTGAAGTTAACGGATAAAGTCACCTGGAGATTTGCAGAACCCTTGGAGAAATATTTAATAATGAGAGGCTTGGAGAGAAACATGGAAGGAATTAGGTATCTGCAAAGATGCTGGAATACGAAGTTTGTAACACACTGGATTGATCTATTTTAAAACAGTTGAAGTCCCCAGAAATGGAGAAGTGAGTTTGTAACGGGGGTTCCTGAGACAGATGTATTAGGAGCCTGTCTCCAGAAAAAATTGAGATCATCTGCACTTCTTCTTTGCATTTTTCATATAACTAGAAATGGCTTTGTACAGAGAATCTGTATGGCAGGAACTGGTTGCAGGAACCTTAAAAGGCAAAGAACAAGCAAGAGGCCCCTTCGGATGCTAGCCATTGGTGAGGTTTGGGTGCCTTTTCTGGTTAGCTTCTCTTAGCTATCTTATAGAAGCAAATTTGATCAGTTGTTCTTTGGAGACAAGATAAAGTTTCTAAGAAAACTGTCATGTGATTTATGTGTTTAGTTTTACTGAGGATGATAGGCCAAGTAAAAATCCAGGAAGATTGTTGACAAAATAATACCCTATCTGACGAAAGTGTCCTTTTAATCACATTGTCTGTATCATTGTTGTCACGGTTCACGGTGCGGTCCCTGCCATGGACTGTAAGTGTGTCCGTGCCTGCCATGTCTCTGCTGTGGCTCCCTGTTTGGGGGTCGCAGCTGCCTGTGTCCCCGCTGCTGTATACTTGCCTGTCCTAGTTCCTGTCCCGGCAGCTGCGAGTGTATATGTCCAGCGGCGGTGCCTGCCGGCACTTAGTACTCACCAGCCCTCGCTCCTGCTTCCTGGGGTCCTGTGTGCGCACTGCCACCTCTTAGGGCGCGTGCTGCAGTTTTTTGCTATTTAAAGGGACATTGTCCCAATTGCCTGCCTCTTGACCTGTGACCCATGGCTATAAGAGGAACTTCCTGCCTTTGCTCCAGCATCAGTTCATTGTTGTGTGTTGCTCATCTGAGTGCCCGACCTGCTCCTGGGTCCTGTTATTCAAGACTTAACTCCTGAGATGCCTGGTTCAGTTCATGCTGTCCATCAGAGCTCCTGACCATCTGGCTTCCGTTTCTGCTGTCCTTGTTTATTCCTGCTGTCACCTGTCGTTGCACCTGTACAGTTACCTGTTGTATTCCTGCCGTTGCATCAGTTCATTTACTCCTGCTGTTCCTGTCGCTGTACCTGTCAGCTAGCCGCCTGGGACCTGTAGTTCTCCTACAGCTATTTACCTGCTACCATAGCTCATGGTGTCCCTGTTCTGCATCTTGGCTGTCACCGCAGGTTGCCTCATCAGGCGTAGCAACCTGGGGGTTCTCTGCAGCAAAGTATGCCGGCCTATGCCGGGGCCCCTTAGACTCTGTACTTTGGCGTGTGTCTCCACCTATACCATCTCGCCTGCGGTAATCACAATGGATCCACACTTGCTAACCAACGATCGACGTGTAAGTTCATACTGTCACTGACGGATCGTTACAATTGTCTTACTGCAGAATAAATTTGGAGCTGATCAGCTCAACCCTGATGGCAGTCATCTGATTGCTGGGATTTTTTCCACATCTGTCTAAAATTTTTGCCAGTACTTAAACTGGATTATAAGATTAGATGAGTAGCATTACTTATCATAAGGTTAATTCATTGTGGTGACAGATGGTGGTCACCCTGCCACAATAATAGGACAATAAATATATCCCTGGTTATTTTAGAGGGCTTCATATTACATTCAGCCAGGGGTTTGTAATATCTCTTTGGTACTTTCTGGTTGTGGTGAAAGACAGAGAGGACTGAGAAGCTATGATATAACAATTACAAGTCTTTTTTCTCCATGGTCAAGCAGAGTATTGGGTTTTCCAGGGCAGCCAATCATTAAACCAGGGCAGGCACTGCATCCTATCCATCTTCCTTATGTGGGACCACACAATAACAATATCAACTCCCCACAGTACTCTGGGGCAACCAGCTGGGCAACTCCAGTGTAAAAACGTGATACAGTCAGATTGTTATAGTGTTTCAAGCAACACAAAAAAGTCAAGACATAATGCTAATTAAAAGGGTTTTGCCACAATCTAATTTCTTACCTCCTGCATCCAGCTCTTCAGCTCTGTGTGCTCAGAAGGGGGAGTGTGTGATTTGTTTGAATTGCATATCATGTGACCCAGCAGGATGACATCACCAGGCCTTTCCTCTCTTTAGTCAAAGAAAGGTCTATTTATGTACAAAGCTATGAGTAGCTGAGAAGTAAAGTTTTTACCTCACAGCAAAAGGGTCCTAGGTTCAAACCCCTGCAGGAACCTAACCTGTGGATTTTTTTCTCTTTACCAATGCACATACCTCATTGAGGTTCCTTTTTATTTATTTGCACTGTTTGACTAATTACTAAGGCGTACAGAGGATGGGAGTAGAATGACAGCACCTGGGGTTTGAACACTCAGTGGCTGCCTGAGAGGAGAGGTGATGTCTGACCAGGAGTGAGAAGCTCTCAGCCCTGGTCGTATCCCCTGGAGACGAGCTGTAAACAATGGATCCCTAATGGAGCAGCTAAAACAAAAACGGTGCAGAATTTTTAATAATGATGAATGGTGAAAATGTTTATTATTTAGTTTGCAAGTTTCCCACATCAGTTTTACTTTGTGGTAAAACCCCTTTAACTATTTTAAGACAAACTGTTTTCTTTCAATGTCTGTTTTATTACATCAACTTTCTGTATGTGTGTGAAAAAACAAGCCAAGTACAATCAGTTTTATTTCCATTATACATGACGATATGTATTTGTGTGGCAAAGCTGCTACCTGGCTTTTCAGTTCTGTCTGGATACTCCACTCTTACACCTTCCCATTCCTTCAGTCCTATGATATGATGGTCCTGCACTGGGGTCCTGGGTTCACATCCGATCAAGAACAAGATCTGCATGTTTGTATTTTCTCCCTGTGTTTTAGCCCTTGTGTATGTTTGAGATGGCTAAATTAGTTTATGAGTCCCATTGCCACAGGAATAGCCTCAAGCTCTAATGCAAAATCTGAAACAGGACCCCCACCTGCCATGTTCCACTTATAACACTTGTATGTTCCTATGATGCATATGTAGTAGAGGAGGATTGTCCCCCTCCAGATACTAGAACAATGTACAAAAGAAAAAGCAGCACTTTAGAAATTAGCTGAAACGTAAAGAAATTCAGCAACTTCTATACACTGGTCTGATTGGAGACCCTTGAGTCTGGTCTGTGGAAGCTTTGCACCCATAACTACAGAGTTTTAGGTTACAATGCTGCTCCATTAAAGGAGTTGTCTCATCTCAAAGTTTCATAGGATGCATGAATGAAATAATGCTGCTTTGCTCTGCCCCTTCCTGGTCAAGCTGTCTGTAATTAGAATATGAGCTCCATGTATTCAGACTTCTCTGTTTATTATGTTTATTAGTCTAGATTAGATAAATTACCTGAGGTCTGGAGAAGCTTTTGAGCTAATGTAAACAGTAGAGTAATTACTGTCTTTTGTCAGAAAGATCAGATAACACACAAGCTATCACACTGCCAGCCACGATCTGCTATCAGATAGAACAAACAGTAGGGGGGGAAGTACACAGGTCGGTCACTTGGGAAACTAGAAAGCCCTCAGAAGGTGATAAAATCATTTGTAGCTCCTTAACAAAAAAAGATGAACAAAGCAATATATTTGGAAAACGTCTTCATTTAGTGTTCCCTACATTTTGAAAACTATTCTTTAACTTTGCCCTTTGCCCTAAGGCACAGGTGTGATTACTATCTTTGGATCATATATAGTGCTCCTTAGGGATGGGGATCAGAGATCTCTGTACTGTACTGCAGAATATGTTGGCATTATAAAATGGGACATATGTAAATTTCAATAATTATTTTTAAAAAAATCACGACAGGTCACATGAAACTCATCTGATCTTTTTAACATTCCAGTAATTTATCATTGTAAAATATGCCCAACCAATGAACTATTTGGCATAGGCGGAAGCAAGTTAGCCAGGCCGGTGTTTTGGGGCAAATACAGCAGAGGTGAATGTGAAATTAATATAGAATATTTGTAGAAACAGGTTGTATCAACGCCGTGGAGGCTATATGCTCTACAGATAAATGATTATGATCAATAATTGGAATTTCTTTTTCCTCAGTCACAGTCAGATGACGAAAATCTGCCATGTAATTTGGAAAAAGAGGACCACTCTTCCCCAAGCCCTCCTTCAACTCCATCAGTCTGCTCCCCACCGTCT
The DNA here is from genome assembly GCA_025379985.1 of Phyllomedusa bahiana. Taxonomy (NCBI): domain Eukaryota; kingdom Metazoa; phylum Chordata; class Amphibia; order Anura; family Hylidae; genus Phyllomedusa; species Phyllomedusa bahiana. Next base: position 25,514 of record JAODAL010007619.1, read on the forward strand.
TCTTCATCTTCTTCTGTACCGTCAGATGGGAAGAACATCTGCTCCAGTTGTGGCCTGGAGATCCTAGACAGATACCTGCTCAAGGTACAGATTTTCTAAATAATAAAATGAAAATGCTTCTAAGACACCAACCATAAAAAACAGGCTTACAGAAATATGGCAATAATTGCCTGTAGGACTTGTGAAGTGTTCGCAGATATACACAAAGGGGTTGACAGGTTGAACCATGTTCCTTGTGGCCACACAAGTTCCCTGAATGCAGACATGTAGGATGGTCCTATTATTACAGGTCTTACCTAAAACACACCCAAGAATAACAATACACTGACAACTATATGGCGATTGATTGAATGGCCAGGGCCTTTATTAAAATAATAATTATTCAGAACATCAAAGACTAACCAAGAGAAATATTAATAACATTGAAGGCTTTGCTGTAATGCTCCTGCCCTAAATCAACTGTATTGTCTAGACATTACCCAAAGTAACAATAAAAACATAAATACATGAGGAGTGTGGTCAAGGTGCGGCTCCTTGTCTTCCTTAACAAGGATGCCCTTCGGTCAAACAACCAACCATGCACCTCTTAATTTTATGCTTCAGAGCCGTCACCTGCCCAGTCTGAAGCTTCCCCATCAGTTTTTGTTACCAGGCAGACTCCATACCATGTGTCATGGGCCATGATCGTAACCAATGACATATGTACCTAGGAGAAATAATATCTACAAGCAGTGGAAAATGCATTCCTTCCAAATAACACTTCCAGGGGATCTTCAGGCTCTTATCTGTCATGAATCCCTCATGAGGGTTTGGAACCCTAAAGGGGTTGAGGTCGAGTGTTAATAAGGCAAGTGGTCTCATGGTAACCACCATGCAGACGGATGGTGCAGCAAACAAAGTCTGGTTATATGGGCATGAGCTACAATATAACTTTACTCACTCAGGAGGAACTGAAGGTGAGGCAAAATGGTTGCTTGTCTGATGAAGGCCCAGTGGTTCTTGGCTCTTACCTAAAATACACACTGACTTCCTGATCGTTGTTCTGGTTCCCGGCACTGTGTCTCAACCACAGAAAGTCACCTCACTATTCACATTGTGGGCCGAGTGGCTTGTCCTGACTGCGGGGCACTATCATTTGACCACAATGACTATCATATATATAAGGCTTTGTTACGGGAACACTGTCTTTTGCAGGTGATTTTTTGTGCTTATGAGGTTAATTTTGTCTATTTTATTGTGTCTTCCAATGAAATAATATTTATGATAACATCTCCAAATATCTATTCACCTCAGCATACTTAGGGGGACATGTATGAAGATCGGTGCGTCGAAGCGCCTGTTTTCATGTTTTTTACCATGTAAACTGCGCCTCATGTATGTCGGTGCCGAAGTGCGCTCATAAATGCAGGGCAAACTTCGACGCCTCTGGCAGACAGACTGCATTGAAATAGGTCTGCCTGTCGGAGCTATAATGCGCCTCACTTTGCTGACCGCCATACATGTGTCGGAGATTTCGAATGTGGTGCGTCCTGCCCCAGAACGCCCACAGAACGCCCCTTCATGTTAGGTGCATTAGAAAGTGGCGAACCTTGCACCTAACAGCGCATTAGGTGCCTCCGACAGCGGAGCCGGCACAGTGAGGCGCATTATATGCCTGAAAATGTGTGAAAGCTCCGATCATACATGTCCCCCTTAGAGTGTAGTCCCTGTAGTGGATGGTGATGCAGTAGTCCTCTTCAGAACATTTATCTGGACATTTATTTACAGTTAAAGGAACAATCTACACAGAACTGGAACGATTGTTAAAGATGATGCAGAAGCCTTGGCTGACCCTTTAAAGGCTATACCCATCTTCTAATTATTTTTCTTATGGCTTAAATGCATCTAAATAAAAAATGAAGTAATTTTGCAAAATGTCTTAGGGCACATCCCCACGGCACAGGACAAATACCGGTATTTGTCCTGTTTTCGTGCCATGCACACAGCCGCAGGAGGACGTCCTTTCTCCGTGAATAACAGAGAAAAGCCCTCCCTCTTCGCATTTGCTTGTTCATATTCTGTCTGAAAACCGGACGGAAGAATTAACATGTTGAATGGTTTTCGGACCGCCGGGTGGAAAACCCGTGCAGTGGGGACTGCTGCACGAGTTTTCCATAGAGGCCCATGTAAAAGTTTGAGGACGGGTTTTCAAATGGTTTTCAAAACCGCAAACCGGCTGCAAACCGGTGCGGGTGGGACAAGGCCTTAATCTAACAGGCACTGGTTGGAGGCTTCAGTGTTCATATTGTGGGCCAAGTGGTTGGTACTAATAATAGGACATGGACCATATGCCATAAATATCTAAGATGAGAATACCATATAGATCATGCATCTATTTACAGAAAGTATGTGGGTTTCTTAGGCAAGAGGGTTGACTAAGGCACTGGTCAGTTTTTGTCCACTTAGATGCTAGTGTGGTACTTTGGGTACTAAAGTGACTGTCAAGAGTTAATATTACATGGAGATGGTATTGTTCTTACTTATCAGCAAGCCCAGGACATTCTTTGATAAATAACCATATGTTAGAAAACATATTCCCTTAGACTAAAAGTATTAAAAGACGTCTCCTGAAGGACACACCCAGACCTACAATTACTCGGCTATTGTATGTGTTTTTTTCTTTTTCATGTACTTTTGATCATTCTTTAAAACAAAATCAAAAACATTTTGGACTTTCTCACAACACATATGACTCATGTTATGACTTTCTCTGATAATTGCAGCAAAAGAGGAAACAGAGGGAGGGTAAAGCAGGCTTGATGAAATGACAGGTGACCTTCAACCCCTCCTGGTGACTTGCAGCAACTTAAAAGGGAAATGCTCTCCTGATACAAGTAGAGTTTATTTTCCATTACTGGTCATAACCCATATGGACATAGTTTGCTGGTTCTGTTTTCTTTTTCACATTTTTGTTTAAGGAAAAAAGTCCTCCCAAGTTTTATGTCAGATAAATATTTTACAGCCAATTTATTAAATATAAATTAGGATTGACCTAACATAACTCAGCGTAACTTCTGGACTTTTTTTCTCCTTTCTCAAAATATGTTCTAGAATCCACAAACACTGATTCATGGAGGGGATGAATTTTTACTGCACCTGATAATTAGCATTTTACTATATGTGGCATTATTTTTAAAATATTTTTCCTAGGGGATGTCTTTATTTTTCATATTATTATTTTTACGTATATTTTTGTCTACAATATTCTCCAACAATGAACTGATAAAAGGGATCCTGCTACTGAGATTTCCAGCAAAGAGCTGTAATCTGGGCTGAAAAGGAAAGTAAAATGATGATATAGATCACAATGAAATCTGTAGGTTATCTAAATAATGCATAGATGTCCAGGTCCAGCTCTTTATATCCACTCTCTGCTATGGCTTATAGATGAAGGCCCCGAAAAGGTTTATCTTATTAACAGAGAATTCTCTAATATGTACTTAGTTTAGCAGGGTATTTCCATCTCAGATATTATCGGCATATTGATAGGATATGACTAACATGTCTGTTAAAGGGGTTTTGCCACAATCTCATTTCATCCCTCCTGCATCCAGGTCTTCAGCTCTGTGTGCTCAGAATGGGGCGTGTGTTATTTGTTTGAATTGCCTATCATGTGACCCAGCAGGATGACATGCCCAGACCTTTCCTCTCTCTAGTCAAAGAAAGGTCTGTTTATGTCCTGAGCTGTGAGTAGCTCAGAGGTAAAGTTTTTAGCACAAGGGTCCTAGTTTCAAATCTTTGCAGGAACCAAACCTGTGGATTTCTCTTTATCAATGCACAGACATGATTGAGGCTTCTTTTTTTAATTTATTTGCACTCCTTGACTAATTACTAAGGAGTATAGAGGATGTGAGTAGAATAACAGCACCTGGGGTTTGAACACTCAGTAGCTGCCTGAGAGGAGAGGTGATGTCTGAGCATGTGTGACCAGGACTGAGAAGCTCACAGCCCTGGTCGTATCCCCAGGAGATGAGCTGTAAACAATGGATCACTAAAGGAGCAGCTAAAACAAAAATGGTGCAGAATTTTTAATAATAATGAATGGTGAAAATGTTTATTATTTAATTTGCAAGCTTCCCATGTCAATTATACTTTGTGGCAAAACCCCTTTAAATGCTCTGAGACCCGCTCCTATCTTGAGAATGCCTTTACCCCTCTTCTTTATGCAGTAGCCGCAACAAACGGGTCGGTGGCAACAGATGCTCAGATCTCTCTGTCTATGTCGGTACATCTACCAGGTCCCTATCTCAATAATGGAATCCCATTACTCACCTGTCCCAGTCGTGCTCATATGCCATAAATATCTGAGATGGGAATACTCCTTTAAGAGTAGAGTTTGGTATACATAATTTTCTTGTAGGGTCCCTACACAGAGCATAGGACACCCAGTTATTTACCTTGGACACAAGGGCAGAAGTTGAGATTGTGAATATTTATTTTCAAGTGCCACACCTTCTTTGATAATTATATTTGTAGGTTCTAGGAGGAAGACAAATGGAAAAATGTGTATATATAATACAATTTGTCATTTAGGATACACTTTCCTTTTTTAAGGGAACCTGTCAGATGGTGCTGCTATGTATGAGAGCAGTAAGTGACAGAGGGAGATAAGCTGAGCTCTGTGATATATGGGTTTATATGATAGAGGAGAGAAGAAGAGCTCTGTGATATATATGGTTATATGATAGAGGAGAGGAGCTGAGCTCTGTGAGATATAGGGTTATATGATAGAGGAGAGAAGATGAGCGCTGTGAGATCTAGGGTTATATGGTGGAGGAGAGGAGATGAGCTCTGTGATATATAGGGTTATGTGATAGAGGAGAGACACTGAGCTCTGTGATATATAGGGATATATGATAGAGTAGAGGAGCTGAGCTCTGTGATATATAGGGTTATATGATAGAGGGGAGGAGCTGAGCTCTGTGATTTATAGGGTTATGTGATAGAGGAGAGACACTGAGCCCTGTGATATATAGCATATGATAGAGGAGAGAAGCTGAGCTCTGTGATATATAGGCTTATATGATGGAGGAGAGAAGTTGAGCTCTTTGAAATATAGGGTTATATGATAAAGAAGAGAAGATGAGCACTCAGATACTATTGATATTTGTGTTGCATAGCTAAAAATAGCAACAAATCTGTAGTATGGTACATTAAGGCCTCATTCACACAGCTTATTCTGCCGCGTATTGGCGCCGTACTGCGCGCCGGATTTGCGCTTCAGTACGGCGCCAATCCGCGGCAGCAATTACGGTAATCCATTGCTCTCATTGAGAACAGTGGAATCCGTCGCTCCTCCCCGCTCGGCGAATCCGCCGCGGGGGGAGAAAGTGACATGCACATTATTTACGGCGCGGACGCGCCGTAAACAATGCCTTGACTAGGGGGCCAGGAGCGGCTCCCCCGCCGCGCTCCGGCCCCTCCCCCGTCCCGCCCCTTATTCACTGCGGATTTGTGCGCTCAATCCGGCGCACAAATCCGTCGGGAATAAGCCGTGTGAACACGGCCTAAGACCTCTTGAATTGGAGGAAAAGACTGTATAACCCGTTTCTCTCATAGCTTTGGTGTACATATTAGGTGTATTGTGCAATAGTTTTTTTTTTTTAAATATATAGTGCTCCCTTAATAAATATAAGAGACATTTCGTACATTATGGATACCTTGTAATTGACCCGTTTCTTTCATATATAGTCAGCAATATCTGAGACTCATGGCATTTTTAGTACCTGGCACCAAGTGCATGTGTCCAGGGTCTGTACACCCCCCCCCCCCCCCCCCATTGCCCCATGACTGCCCTTATTCTGGAACCAATAGTCAATGCCACCGGTATTTTAACTTCCTGGTGTGTTTTGACAATCCATTTAAAATTCTGTTCATTTCCCATGGTTCAATGTGCCAATAATGAACAATCTGACATCGTCCTCTATACTAGAGCCATTGTCATTTGCATCACAGTGGAAATAATCTCCTGGCTGATGTCTAATATGGATGAACATTCTCTGTTTTACCGTCCTCCTCTTGTGTAAATATGTCAGATCGTCTCCTAATCCAGTCGATCACAGGTTCCTCATAGTGACTGCTAGAATTATAGAATAAAAACATTCTTCTTCATTGCAGGTAAAACCTCTTTTCATCTCTCTCCATTTCAAAGTATGACCCTTAGGAATACCACTCAGATGGAGGCGTCCCATGACAATTTGCTGTATTAACACGGGCCATGTTTATAGAGGGTATATTTATAATGAACACGTCCAAGCTCTGACAGATGTGGCTTGTTAATGTAAACACACTCAAATGTGTCAAGACTTTACCTATAACCACAACCTTCCCATAGAGCAGAGCCGACTTTATAGTGTCCTTTATATGAACTGGTGGCCAAACTCTACTCTGAATTTCAAGAAAACAGCTACAAAAGCTGCCCGAACTCTCATAGGACTGAGCAAAAGTATAAAATAACAAATACTAGCTCCCTACACTGTATAATTAAAGAATAGCTGTGTCCTACTACACAGCAGTTGCAATAAAATGTTATAATTTTATCCACATTGCAAATAAAAAGCAGTATTTGAGGTTTATTCTCAAGGTTGAAAATGGGGAATGGCAGCTTTATGCCCCTGACATACTGCCCTTGGGCTAGCCAGATTTAGCTAATGAGATAGGTGCATTGCAGACGTATTCCACCCTTCCACTAATAAATTATTAAATCTCTCTCAATTAGAGCATACTGCCTACCATATTTTTCAGAATATAAGAGGCACTTTTTTCCCCCAAATTTGGGAGGAAAATGGTGGTGCGTCTTTAAGTCCGAAAAATACGGTAGTTGAACAAACTACTGTACTCCTACAAAAAATAACAAAGTGGCCTCAAACCCCTCTGAAGTGCACACAGGCGGAGGCCTGCAGCATAACATGAGCACCTTCAGGGGGCCTTCCAACCCTCCGAAAGCACTGAGAAAGCCTCTGCCTTCAAGCAGACTAAGTGGTGTGTGCTAGAGTACTGTATTTTTCAGATTATAAAACGCACTTTTTTTCCCCCAAATTTGGTAGGAAAATGGTGGTACGTCTTAAAGTCCGAAAAATACGGTAGGAGCGTCTTATGGTCTGGTGCGTCTTAGAGTCTGAAAAATACGATAGGTGCGTCTTTTGGTCCGATGCGTCTTAAAGTCCGAAAAATACGGTAGGTGCGTCTTACGGTCCGGTGCGTCTTGAAGTCTGAAAAATACGGTACTTGAACAACCTCCTGTACCCCTGCCAAAAATACCCAAGTGGACTCAAACCCCTCTGAAGTGCACACAGGCAGAGGCCTACAGCATGAAATGAGCACCCTTCAAGGGGCCTTACAACTCTCCCCAAGCACCCAGAAGGCCTCTGCCTTCAAGCAGACTAAGTGGTGTGTGCTAGAGTACTGTATTTTTCAGACTATAAGACGCACTTTTTTCCCGCAAATTTGGGAGGAAAATGGTGGTACGTCTTAAAGTCCGAAAACTACGGTAGGTGCGTCTTATGGTCTGGTGCATCTTAAAGTCCGACAAATACGGTATTTAATTTTAATGAGTTTGATAGTGTCTTAATATTAGTTATTAAAAGTTATATTTTAGAATAAGCATTCAAGTCTAAATAGTAGTTAGGACATTTATGGTATTAGTTGTCTTCGGGCAAATATTAAACTGTTTGTGATATATTTATGTTACCATCTAACTGTCTATTGTCGGGACACTACCCTCTATAATTGAAAATTGATTGGTCACAAGGTGTCATACAATGTCACCCCAAGTGATCAACTGTGATCTATGGGTTAATCTAGTAGCAAGTCTTCAGTTCCCTGTCAGTGCTGCAACAGGAGTATTAAAAGGGTTGTTTGGCTAATAAAAAAAAAAAAATTCAAATGGCTTTCTTGCATCTTGTTTGGAAGCTGTTTTCCTTTGACCTGTAAAACTACAAGATCCATGATCCTTTGCTGTGATATAAGTGATGTGTAGGATATAATTTATTAGTATGTTATGTGTCTTTCATAATACTAGTTTACTAGTGCAGTTTTTCTTGGTACTGGTAATTAAGAAGTAAACTTTTTTCTAGGTCATAACTAGAGCAGACAGTTCTTTTGGTATTTTGTAGCAGTTTGTAGAAATTGTAGACCATTTTCAAACTCTCAGCAGGCCCACAAAATCTTTTTTTGTACTGTTTTTGTCCACGATTTTTTTTTACCCTTTGTTGGTAAATTTGTTTGATTTTGCATCAATTTTTTACTTACACTCTTTAATTATGGCGAACCATAATTAATCTAAACCTTATGATAGTTCCAGATTGCACAGAACCTTTCAATACTAAGTTAAGGTCAAGAGAATAGTGGAAAAATGGGGGGGTGAAAGTCGTATCTGTCCTACTGACTGTTTTGTATGGGTGCATTATACCCCTTTGGAACAAGTACTGTAGCCGATTGTCTCCAGTTAAGGCTTTACATTTTTATATGATTTATATGATGGATTGTATATAAATCTAAAATATTGTCTTCGGTTTCACTGTGGACAAGAAGCTTGATTAGCCACAGTGATTTTTTTTTTTTTTTATTAGATGATTTACAATCTGTGACTTTAATATACGTTTCTTTTCCTTTCAGGTGAATAACTTAATATGGCACGTCAGATGTCTCGAGTGTTCGGTGTGCCGGACGTCTTTAAGGCAACACAACAGCTGCTATATCAAAAACAAGGAGATATTCTGCAAAATGGATTATTTCAGGTAATGCGGAATTGATACCCAGGCTTTTATCAGACATAGGACATAATGACCAGAGGACTGAGATGTCCATTATTGATAGTGAAACTTGTACGTGTTTAGTTGTTCTTTTATTTCTTACTTTCCTATGATTTACGGTAGGATTTCATTGTGAATGGAAGGTATAATTGAGATGTCTACGATGAAAATTTAACCTGGATATTTTACCTGTATACTGTATACATTGTACATTACATTGTTCGATTTTATATTTGTATGTTATGCTTTATTTTTTATAAATGGACTAAATTGTTCCTGAAGTGGTTTTGGATTAGGCCTTTATGACATGGTTTATGTAGACTTCAGAGGGATGTTTAAGTTGTTGTATTCGTTATGGCTTTTGTTATTTTACCTTCAGTAAAAACCTGTTCTGGGGCTGGTTAGTCTCGGTAATTGTACATGAAATTTGTGGCTACTGAAGTTACTTAGCTTTACACAGTGTTAAAAACCATTGCAATAAATTTGGATCACTTAAAGAAGAGGAGTTAGGGTTGATACCGGCATTTGTCTGTTGTGACGTTTTTGCAAAAATGATAGGAAGTGCTGCCATTTTGTATAGTAAATTTGTGATCTTTGTTATATTTAGTTTAAAAAATATTTTATTTTTCAATTCTACCTGATATAAGCTAGAATAAGCACCAGACATAACCACATGACAATGTTAATGACATCAGTGTTAATGACCTTTTAATGACACAGCTATTTTGAGATTTTTGTTTTTTCCTCCCCACCTTCCAAGAGCCATACATAGACATTTAAGGGCTTCTTTTTTGCTGAACAAGATGTACCTTTGAATGGTGCCATTGACCATAGCATATAATGTATAAGGAAACCTCCAAAAAGTTCTATGTAGAGTGTAAGAAACGCAATTCCACCTTTTTTGTTGGGGTTAGGTTTTCATGAAGTTCACTGTTCAGTAGAAAAGACATGCCATCTGTATTCTGCAGGTCCGTACAATTTCAGTGATACCAAATATGTAGAATTTTCTTTATGTTATAGTACTGTGGCCAATAACTTTGTTGTTTTTCACTGTGTGGACCTGAGTTAGGGCATGTATTTTGCAGACTGAAGTGTTGTTTTTATTGGTATCAATTTTGGGATGCATGCAGTTTTTTTATTAAAATTTTTCGTGACACAAAATGACCCCAAAAAATTCAATTTTGGCATTAGGAATTTGTTTTCTTTCACAGTGTTCACCAGATAGGATAAATTATGTTATGTTTTTTATTAGGCTTTTACAGATGTGGCAATACCAATTATGCGTAACTTTGACATTTTTTTTTACTTTGTAAAATGTCAAAAGGGGGTGTTTTTGAACTTTTAATTTTTTATAAATTAAATTTTTAAAATTTTTTACTTTCCTAAAACTTTTTTTTACATAAACATTTCGGGCGACATCTATGCCTGGCGTCCTTATAGCAAAAAAACTGGCGCAGCCCTGTGTGCTCGATGTACGAGCAGGCACACTCCAAAATTAGGCGCATTATAAAGCACCCGCGGCACTTTGTAATGCACCGAAGATCGGGGGGCGTGCTGGAGGCATGTCTCATGACAACCGTAGTATTCGACATATTTTTGACTGTAGTACGGCAAAACCAGGTGCATTACTGCTAGAACAGGTAGACCAATTTAAAAGCAGTTTACCTGAGCCAAAAGTGTCGCTTTATAGCTAGAAAGTGTTAAAACTATGATCCGCAGTAGAACAGGTTCATAGAGTCAGGCACATTCAACACTACTAATGTGTGCAATAAATTTGGCACCTGGGTGCCAAAACTCATACATGTTGCTCTTTGAAAATGGGAGTACTTGTTTTTCCTATATATGACAGTACTATTTAGATGCTGCGATCACGTTTACTGCAGCGTCTAAATGGTTAAATGGCCAGGATCGGAGCTGTCTTGGATTCCGGGCAGCTAAATTTACAGTGAAGGGGTGAAAGTGGTTTTCTGCTTTGGGCAATTCCTATCTGTTAGAAGCATCCCTTAACAATAAGCTGATCTCCAAGTGTTCCTCTGCTGTTGTCCTCAGCAATTAGTTGAAATCTGGGAAAGCCTGACAGTAATGATATATTTGAGGGGTGTACTTTGATGCATAACTGTGGCAAAACACACCCCGCAAATATAGTAAAAAGAATGTAACTAATAAAATCACCATCGTCCATTGTATTTCGCCGAGAGAGCTGCCTTGTGTTGAAAGTATGTGCCGCAATACGAAATCTGAACACCCCCTAAGTGTTCAATTTCTCTGCAGAACTCCTGAGGCTCGTTTTTCACTTAAATGTCCAGTAGGTCTGGGTCCCACCTCTGGAATCCTATGTTCCCCAACCCAGTTAGGTGCTGATCCCCTTTATGGGATTCAACCTATCAGACATTTATGGTATACCCCTTCAAAAAGTTACAGGAAAATGTATTGGGATGGAGGCAAGCTGAGGTCTACATGAGAATTTTGTCATTCTTTAAAATAGCAATAAAATAAATGGTAGCCACTCCATAGAAATATAGTCCAACGTCATGATATCTCTAAAATGAACCTACTTTTTCCACTGCCGACATCTGGAACATATAATCCAAGAAAAACTGGAGAGATGATTGTTGCCTTGCTATGATCCCAAAGTCTACCGTCAGCCTGATAAGCCTGGTGCTGTCATCGTCTAGACACCTTTCATACCTGCAAGGGTTTGAATCAAGCAGCTTCCGCCGAAATCCCCCTTAATGAAGGCCAATCAGGTAATCAGTTCTGACACAGGGGCAGGGACTTTTCTGTTTATCCTTTTAATTAGCTATGCGGCTCTGAGGATGAGGTCAGGAGATGTTATGAATCTGGGTGTTCTGACCAGTTAAGATAATATATAGCCTCTCTGTGTGTGTATACCCTCTAACCTCCAAGATGATATCATTTATTCCACTAACAAGATATGGCTTTGCCATGTACATGGCACATTTTGCAATAGATCTGGAGGAGTAAATGATGTGTAACTTTTTCCTTGGGCTGGAAATAGCTGAACCATTATGTGACGGCTCAGCAAGATGCTGGTTAATGTAGTTTTGTGTTTCACTCATCAATATTTGATTTTTTGATGGACCAAAAAACAGTTCTTTTGTAAAAAGATCCTATTAATGCATCTTAAAAAAATAGAATATTTCTCAAAATGTAATTGATGTCCATAATAAGTCAAATAGAGAAACCCATATACAGTCTAGACTCATTACACACAGAGATATACAGTATATTTCAAGCTTTTATCTTTTTAATGTGGATGATTATGGCTTACAGCTAATGAAAACCCAAAAATCAGTGTATCACAAAATTAGAATAATGTATAAGACCAATTGAAAAAATGTAATGCAATACAGAAATGTTGGCCTACTGAAAGGTCTGTACAGTATATGCTCAATACTTTGATGGGGCTGATTTTGCATGAATTACTGCATCACTGTGGCATGGTGCCATGGGGCAATCAGCCTGTGGCACTGCTGAAATGTTATGGAAGCCCAGGTTGCCTTGATAGTGCCCTTCAACTCGGCTGAATTGTTGGTGCTGGTATCTCTCATCTTCCTCTTGACAATACCTCATAGATACTTTATGGGGTTTAGGTCAGGTGAGTAAGAGTTGTTGAAAGCTGGAAACCACTTCTATTTTAAGGTCTGGAGCTTTGTTGTGTCATGTACACAATGTACCAGAAAAAAGAAAATGGGGCCCTCACCTGGTGCCCAAAGGAGCCACTTGGCATGTGTAAAGAGCAGTATAGGACATGTAGTACCACACTGTACTGTAGAGAGGTGATACTAGACCGCCAATCACTGCGTGCACTCCACTAATACATGTAAGAGCAGTACAGGACACGTAGTACTGCACAGTACTGTAGTGAGACGCTATAGACCGCCAATCACTGCATGGACCTTACTAATTCATGTAAGAGCAGTACAGGACATGTAGAACTGCACTGTACTGTAGAGAGGTGCTATTAGACTGCCAGTTACTACAAGTAAAATGTAAATGATAATTTATTGGATCTTTCATCAATCACGAGACACAGATTAACAGTATCTGTGACCTCATATAGCGAGAATAGTCTCATCCAATGACCAAGAAAGGATCATTGAATGTTAGAAATATAGTATCCTGAGGGCATTGTATCTTAACACAGTACAGGCAGAGGCCAGAAGGGGCCTATAAGAAGATACTAATATATGACACTGTGTGCAAGAAGGTTCAGTTTATTTTACTGCTTTTATCTTCTGTGTGGCCTATAGTGTTATACTAAACCAAATCATTTCAGATATTTCATTTTACAGAGGTGTGTAGGTCATATTGGTTTAAACACCTCTTCTTTATGTTGATTAAGGTTCTTGCAGGTTTTGGTGCAATAAAACAATATAGCTTAGCTTTAGTATCCTATAGTATTTTAATAGGATGAGCAAAATCATTGGGCCTTTAAGATAGAATCAAATGCTACTTATACAACAAACTTGCGAGAGGGTGTCGGAAGTCATCATGTCGATTGTGACTGGATCCTGCAGGCACATGTCGATAAAGCAGATGTCTCCCCACCAATCCAGAGCTCCCTGACAATTTGATACTCTTCACTTCCGGGTTCCAGACGCAGAGTAGAAGTTCTCACTCCCTTAACTCACAATGGAAGGCAAGCCTATCATGCACATCGGAGTGAGAATTCAGAAGTGAAGATCGAATCAGCAGGGAGCTCTGGAGCCACGGGATACAGGTAGGCAAGTATAATTTCTTCTCTTTTTTTGCTCACCCTGGTTCCATCTGAACATACAGTGGGGAAAAAAAGTATTTAGTCAGCCTCCAATTGTGCAAGTTCTCCCACTTAAAAAGATGAGAGAGGCCTGTAATTGACATCATAGGTAAACCTCAACTATGAGACAAAATGAGAAAACAAATCCAGAAAATCACATTGTCTGGTTTGGAAAGAATTTATTTGCAAATTATGGTGGAAAATAAGCATTTGGTCAATAACAACAGTTCATCTCTATACTTTGTTATATATCCTTTGTTGGCAATGACAGAGGTCATACGTTTCCTGTAAGTCTTCACAAGTTTGGCACACACTGTTGCTGGTATGTTGGCCCATTCCTCCATGCAGATCTCCTCCAGAGCAGTGATATTTTGGGGCTGTCGCTGGACAACACAGACTTTCAACTCCCTCAACAGGTTTTCTATGGGACTGAGATCTGGAGACTGGCTAGGCCACTCCAGGACCTTGAAATGCTTCTTACGAAGCCACTCCTTCGTTGCCCTGGCAGTGTGCTTGGGATCATTGTCATGCTGAAAGACCCAGCCATGTTTCATCTTCAATGCCCTTGCTGATGGAAGGAGGTTTGCACTCAAAATCTCACAATACATGGCCCCATTCATTCTTTCATGTACACGGATCAGTCGTCCTGGTCCCTTTTCAGAGAAACAGCCCCAAAGCATGATGTTGCCACCCCCATGCTTCACAGTAGGTATGGTGTTCTTTGGATGCAACTCAGCATTTTATCTCCTCCAAACACGATGAGTTGTGTTTCTACCAAACAGTTCTACTTTGGTTTCATCTGACCATATGACATTCTCCAATACTCTTCTGGACCATCTAAATGCTCTCTAGCAAACTTCAGATGGGCCCGGACATGTACTGGCTTAGGCAGGGGGACACGTCTGGCACTGCAGGATCTGAGTCCCTGGCGGCGTAGTGTGTTACTGATGGTAGCCTTTGTTACGTTGGTCCTGCTTGCCTGTAGGTGACCAAATACTTATTGTCCACCATAATTTACAAATAAATTGTTTCCAAATCAGACAATATGATTTTCTGGATTTGTTTTCTCATTTTGTCTCTCATAGTTGAGGTCTACCTATGATCTACCTATGAACTTGCACAATTGGTGGATGACTAAATACTTTTTTTCCCCACTGTATTTTTTTAATGTGGACTGAAGGCAATATCATTAAGATCAGAAAAATTAAAAGTCCTAGATGAGGTTGTATAATGGTAGAAAAACATGGCTGCTCTTTTCCAGAAACAGCCCCAATTATGTCCCTGTGTTTTGTAGCATTGGGACTCAACAATGTGAGCTGGAGTATAATAACCAGCCAATGGACAAGAGTGCTGCTGTTTTTGCTAATTATAAGCTGCTGCTACTCTCAAAGAGGAAGGAATCGACACTGCGACACCCACTGACGCTTTGACGCTGACACTGGAGGTGGTGTTTCTCCGGCCTTCTGTTGTGCAACTGTTCAGTTCCAAATGGTAACATCAGGCAATGGTATGTGATGGCTGCAGCATTAACGAGCTGACCACTGGCAGCTGGCTAGAAGTGAACAGAGAGCCACGGATACACCACTGGTAGCGTCAGCACCGGGACGTCGGTGCTTCATAAGGTGAGTATAGATATATATTTTATTAGAGCCTTCAGTACTAAAAAAAAACGCTTGAAAATGCTCATTTAAGAGCTGAAACATTGAGTTGGAGAATAAGTATTGCTTTTGGAGGTGCTGCCTGGATGTTTCTATGTGTGGATTCAGAGAAGGACTAGTCCGGGACAGGTCTACATGGGTGTGCATCCATATAGTATATACCAAGCGCTGTTTTTTGTTGCACTGTTCTACCGAGGTACATGTCATGCCACCAGTTCTCAAGGTATTGAGATGGATACCACATGCATAGACTAAAACGTAATGTGAATTGCCCCTTTTACTACTATTTAATGATCACTTTATGTAGAGATGTTTACTTAGTGAATGACTCCCTTCAAATGTTTAAACTGTACATCTGAGATACGTGATAGACAATACTCACATTACCTCTCTGGGAGTCTATGTTTAGTCCACAGCCTGTATGTCATTTCAACCTGAAAAATACTTTATATGTTATCGTTGGGGACTTTTCTTGGTATGTATTTCAGCTATGTTTTAATCAACCATACACATGCTTGTCTCTCCAAATACTATTTTCCTGACTCCACCATACACATGCATGCCCAGCTTGACCAAGAATTCAGTAGTGTGAAATAAGTTGGTGTCAGATCCTTCTAGCAGTGGTATATCACCAATAGGAACAAAGGTTAGGATGGTTTTCTCACAACACAGTGTCACAAAGCCACAGGCAGCTTCAGGCTCATACTTCCTGTTCAGGGTGTGGGTTCTACAGCAGCTCTTCTGTTTCTAGCCAAGCCTGATAGAGGGACATTAGTGATAAAGCGGTGTAAAAAGCAGTGCCGATGTCTAAAGAGTTTGAAAGGGTTAAAGTTTGTCAGCAAGTATGTAAACAAGCTCCGTCTTAAGGGAGTGATGTCACCATCCTAGAGCAGAGAGAAGAGGTCAGTATCTAGGGAAGCTTGTGTACAGAGTGTACAGAAGCAGGAGATAAGATCGTCTCTATCTCTGAGGGAAGCAAAATCAGCATAGCAATGTATTGGTTAATAGTCTTTATTTACCTTTGCCTACATGTTTAAAACTAATCAATGAGATATGAATACCCCTTAAAACATAATTTACTCAGTGATACTTTATCCTGATATTTGTAGTCTAGGGGGTAATCAAAGGCACCCATAAATATTAGACTGTTGGCTGATCCAACTATAAACTATCAAATGTGCATTACGTAAATGACATTTGTAATTTATAACTTTTCTTTTAAATATGATTAAATTGACTCAACTTAAATTGACCTGAATTTGTACATAATTCAAGATGTATTTTTCTCTTACTACAGATTATGATTCATAATGTGCCTATGTATCTGCTTTCTTGTGGTTTTTCAACAATAACATGATTGCAAAATACATTTACTAAGGCCACTTATTTTTACCTATGAAATGTTTCCATGATGTCCTTATTTTTGCTATGCAGTACTGTCATTTTGTAACATGGTTTTGTGTTGCTTTTTTCCTTTTCACTAAACAGATGGTCCATTGACTGTAATAGGTGCTTTGGAAAGCTATGTTTTAGAAATTGTCCTGTTATCATGTATGAGCACACCTTAACTCTGTGGACTCTGTGATAACTGGTGCCAGGGTTTAAGGGCGACATGTCCCAATAGAAATTAGCCATTTTTTTGGTGTATTTTGTGGCAAAAACATTCTTGACACCATATTCTCTATATAAATGAACTGTAGTACACCAAAACCAGGCACAGTATACGCCAGGCACGACACCTTTGAATGCACCTAAAGTAGGGGCATCAGATATGCTAACAACTATATGATATGCGCCTAGATTTTGTAATCTTAATTAATTGATTCTACTACGCAAAGGTATACCAGACGCCAAGATTTTTGAAAGGTTCTTACTTTCAGGCAAACTTTACACTGATTTAATGCACCGCAAAACTGACGTGCCGTCGCCACTTTTTGGATATGTCGTCCAAGGTTTTTTTTTATCCCTTCCTTCCAAGAGCCATATCTTTTTATTCTGTTGTCCATATCTGTCTTAGGGATGAGTTGTATATTTTAATTTTATCATTTAATGTACTATAATATATTAAGAAACCTAAAATTAAAAATTTATGGGGCCAATTTTGAAAAATTAGCAATTCTGCCATAGTTTTTCGGGTTTTTCTTTGATGGAATTTGAATTTACATATTAATTTTATCCTGCAAATCAGCACAATTATAGTTATATTTCACTACTTTCAAAAATAAAAGTAACTTTAAAAAAAAAATAAAAAAATGGTGCTTTGTATTACCGTATTCTGAAGCCCATAACATTTTTCTTTACTATATATGAACCGGTTTTAAGGCTAATTTGGTGTCATAGGATTTTTGCTTTACTTTTCATTTTATTTAGCTTTTTGCCAATGAGGTGACCAAAAACAGCAAATCTGGCTTCGGATTTTTTTTCTTTTTGTATTGCACTTATTATGATAAAATAAGATCATATTTTAAAGGTTTGGGCTTTTGCAATTACATGAATACCAAGTATGTGTATCTTTTTAAAATGTTTTTTTATTTAAAGGGGTTGTCTCACTACAAGGATTGCTTTTTAATGTAAAGATCTTGCAAAAACAAGTCCTTTTGCAATATGTGTCCATTAACAGTGTCCTACCTATTCCTAGATATCCCTCTTTATGGCTGCATCGGCTCCTCAGGTCACTATAGCTACAGACCTGTTTGATCTATCGTGATAGGCTGCCAGCACTGGTTGCTATAGCTACAGACCTGGCTTCTACTGCAGCCTAGTAGAAGCCAGTAAACACGCCCCTAAATTCAAAGTGAAACCAAGAAAACAGGACTGAGGTAAGAGGAATCAATGTAATGAGACAACCCCTTTAAGTTTGTGTATTTTTTAAATTTTTAAGTTTTTTTTTTTTTTTAGCCCCTCTAGGGAACCTAAACATGCAATCACTTGTGCAATATAATGTACAATGACAAACATTGTATTGAAGAGTATTGTGCTATAACCTTACTTGTCACACAACCTGCCCTGAGCGTGTAATAGCAGTACCAAGCTCGTAGACTAGACTTGTAGACTCATAGACTAGATTCATAGCAGCCATGACAACTGCTCAGCCTTCTCTATTGCATTGTAGAATAACTAGTTGGCTGACAGAAGGGCCCCCCCCATGTCTAATGGCTTAAAAGCTCCAGTTGTAATTGAGTTCAGCATTTAAGTGGTTAAATGGCCAGGGTCTGAGGATTTTTTTTTTAATTTGTTTAAACATTTTTCATTTAATTGCTTGTTACCTCTTCCTTTTTAATTTCAATACCGAATTGTGACTAGTCTAGGTAATCACTTGATCACATTTATAATACATAGCAATACATTGCTATATTACTATATTTTATGCCTGTGACAGGTAGCCTATTAGATTCTGTTTTCAGCAGGTAATCACTTGATCACAATTATAATACATTGCAATACATTGCTATATTACTATATTTTATGCCTGTGACAGGTAGCCTATTAGATTCTGTTTTCAGCAGGTAATCACTTGATCACAATTATAATACATTGCAATACATTGCTATATTGCTATATTTTATGCCTGTGACAGGTAGCCTATTAGATTCTGTTTTCAGCAGGTAATCACTTGATCAAGTTTATAATACACAGCAATACATTGCTATATTACTATATTTTATGCCTGTGACATGTAGCCTATTACATTCTGTTTTCAGAAGGACCAAATGGAGTTTAATACATGGCAAACACGGAAGCCATAATTTGGCCTTTTGCTGCCATACCAATGGTTGCCATTCAGCATTTGCAGTGGAATGTGCTGATTAGTGACAGAGGGAACCCCCTTCCTATGTTAGCCACTTAAATGGCGTGGGTACCATTGACTACAGCATCTATGGATTTAAACGGTCAAAAGGAGCTAGCGCTGATCTCAGTTGTTCCATTAGTAGCTTGAATGTACATTACAGCCAGTTACTGCTGCGGATGGTGAGGGCACAGTTTCTGAGCACGTATCATCCAACCACTGTAAATGTTCAATGCCTGGGTTTGAATTCAAATGCAACCTCTGAACCCTTTATAGTTTCTCCAAACCAGACTTCTGTAATTGCACAGCTATATGGTATTCTCCTTTGGTCTACCATTTGATGCTTTTTCATCCAGTATTGTTAGTTGTACAGGTGTCATACAGTATTTTAGACATTTATAAAGCTCCTATATAAAAAATGGAAAACACAATTGATAATCTGATGAAAACACAAATCAGAATAACTAATTATCTTACAAAATCTTACTCAGAGAAATTGCAACATACTGAAACGATTGACATGAAATAAAATGAAGGAATTTTCCTGAAATCAGGCTTTGCTCCCAGATGTTGGTGATGAGCTGCACAACACACAAATGCTTTTGTTAGCAATGGAAATGAATCCGCTCCAATCAAGGAGAGCGTGTAACCATATCCTGCTGGCATGTGTGCTGATGTTTAGGGTTAGAGATGCTTATTGCAACCTGCTGCTGGTGTAGAGCAAATCACTAATCAGTACCCAAAACTACAGCGTAGCCACGTGTGGTCAAAGAGAGATGAGAGATTTCCTGTGGAAATCACAAGTCTTTCTGCCGGCAGTTCATTAAGCCTACACGGGCAAACAATGACATCACAAAATTATACCCAACAAGAAGACATCACATCAGTGCAATGACCAAAAAAAAGTATTATCTTTAGCTTACAAAATATATATTCACTGTTAGATATCCATGGATTCACCATTGCACAACTCTTGTGGTATTGGGTATTGTGGTACTGTACGCACCGCAATATGTCGGGTGTTTTAGAAGTACACGCTGGCCGGCTCCCATTCACTTTCACTAAACACCGGGAAGAAATGACATGGCTTTCAATGCCACTTATATACTGATGGCATCCAACTCTACATCTCCAGCCCAGATGTTAACGCTCTACTCTCCCGGATCTCAGACTGTCTACTGTCCTTCCTTCTTTTCTTCCTGTCTCATAAAACTAAATGTGGAGAAAACTGAATGTATCATCTTTCCACCATCTTACTCAATGGGTCTTTCAATCATAGTCAACAGTGCCACACTCTCTCACTGTCTCCGCAAGTCCGCTGCCTTGGGATAATCTCTGATTCCTCTCTGTCCTTCAAACCACACATCCAAACCCTTACCTCTGCCTGCCGCCTCCACCTGAAAAATATCTCCCGAATCCCATCATTCCTTAACTCTGACACTACAAAAATGCTTGTCCATGCCCTCATGATCTCCTGCCTAGACTACTGCAACATCCTTCTCTGTGGCCTTCCATTTAGCACTCTCGCTCCCCTCCAAACCATCCTCAACTCCACTGCCCATCTGATCCACCTCTCTCTATGCTACTCCTCTGCCTCTCCACTCTGCCAGTCCCTTCACTGGCTACCCATTGCTCAGTGAATCCAGCTCAAGTTAGTAACCCTGACCTACAAGGCTCTACATAACCTCTCCCCTTCATAAATCTCTGCCTAAGTCTCTAGATACCTCCCCTCACGCAACCTCCACTCCTCACAGGACTGTCTTCTCTGCTCTCCTCTTATCAGCTCTACACATAACTGTCTCCAAGGCTTCTCCCGTGCTTCTCCCACACTCTGGAACTCACTGCCCCAACACATCAGACTCTCCTCCACTTTCTCTAGCTTCAAAAGCAACCTGAAAACCCATCTCTTCAGGATTGCCTATAACCTACAATAATCCAGCTGCCTCTTACATCACCCCACAAACATGTCTGCCCCTCACCTTCTGTCTCTTTCCTCCCTCCTTGTAGACTGTACACCCTTGAGGGTAGGGCCCTCTCTTCCTCTGTACCAGTTGTTAGTTATATCATCACCATTGTACTTGTTTGACCTATGTTATGTATGCAACCCCCCTCGAATGTACAGTGCCCTGGAATTAAGGGCGCTCTAAAATAGATAATAATAATATCTATTGTTTTCCTCTCCATGTATTATACGCTGGCTATTCATAGCTTTCAATGAGAGCTACGAATTACCGTAATTACAAGGCGTATTTTGGCATATTGTAGTGCAATTAACGCCAAGAAATGCCCCACAATTATGCTGTGTGAACATACCCTTAATATTCTCCTGTTACCTGAGGGATTCAAGTTATTGATAGGTGTAAACATTCATGGTCTAGGGCTACCACCAGCCAGGAAGAGACAGTAGACACAGACATTATCCTGGAACAATCACCAAGAGTGTATTGGTTGAACTTTATAGACATTTGTCTTTTTTTCAGCCATATTAACGATGTAACCACAAAAACCTGGGGTTTACCCCTTACCCTTAAAATCAATGAGGAGTTCCGGTTCCGGCGCCAGCGCATGAGAACGTGAGGCACAGCAGCTCCCCGCGCCCGCCGGCGACTATACCGACAAATTGCCGTTTTAACGGCAAAGACCGGCTGAGGACAGCAGCCCGGACTCGCCCGCATACCGGCGCACCTCCCTGCCGCGGACTGCCCGCTAGAGGACCGCTAACACCGGTCGCGACACACCGCTCCCGCCCGCCTGTCTCCGCTTACCAGCGCTGACCAGAAGAACTGCGGCGCAGGCCGGCAGTGGGACCGTACGTTGTCTGACTGCGTCGCGACCTCGGGCGCATCGCTGTGAGGCCGGAGCCCCCGGCCTCGGGACGCTGCTTCAGCCTGCCAGGCACCGCCTGCAAGAGACAGCCCGGAGACCAGCGGCGCGAGCGGGGGGAAGGACCCGCTGTGACCATCCGGCTCAGAGATAACAGTAAGGGGGCACGTGGCTGCATCGTCGGGCGGACAGAGGGGGGAGACGGCTGAGCGATCTGCCACCCCTGAGACAGGGTGTAAAGCTGCAGGGGCCCCACGTTATATAACTGGGACAGGGACACTTGCTGGCACGGGGCAGTAGAACTGCATCACAACAGGGGCACCTGGGCCCTCACTGATTTGGACACGGGCCACAAATCACCGCCTCCCATACCAGGCAGCACCCAGAGTACAAAGGGCTGCGCCCCCCCCCCCCCACACAAGCTCCTCAGTCTCCCTGATGGAGAAATATCTACTCTGCAGCGCCCAAAAATCCGGAGCAGGCAGAGACCCACTTCTTGCCCCAACTAAAATGGCGTCTTCTAGCCACATGCATTATAGAGAGGACGATGGGGAATAAAGTACTAGCAGCAGCAGCAGCAGGAGAGCAGCAGAACACGCAGATCCTCCTCCCAGCTCCTTCTCGCAGGACACTGCTACTAATCTCACCATTGATTACAAGCTGCTTGCCACGGAAGTTGCGAGACAAATAGCTCCAGACTTGCAGGCGGCCCTAGAATCCACTATCCTAGCCTCTATGCAGAAATTACAGCAAGATGTGCAAGCCCACTCAGCCCGAATAGAGGAAATGGAAACGAGAATAAATGACCTGGAGACAGACAACAGCACCCTGAACGCCCGCCTGAAGCTCTGCGCCAAGGCCCAATTGGTGCAACAAGAAAGCATCGAAGACCTCGAGAATCGCTCCAGACGGAGCAACCTGAGATTGGTGGGTCTCCCGGAATCATTCAAACAGCGCGATCTCCAACCTCTATGTCAAGAGGAGCTACCTGCCACCCTGGGCATTGACCATCGCTGCCGCATAGAGAGAATCCACCGAGTGGGCCCGGACAGACCCGCCGCCCAAGCAGCCAAGTCACAACAACGACAGAGGGGCCGAACGGTGATCATGAAATTCCTGGACTTCAACGATAAATCTGAGATTCTGAGAGCCTATCGCAGGCTTAACAAGCCACTGCTCCTCCAGGGCCCCAAGTATTACTCTTTGAGGACTTCTCTGCTGATGTATCACAAAGACGGCGAGCCTTCAGTGGAATATGCACATCCTTCTTCCGGCGGAAGATCAGATTCCAGATCCTCTACCCGGCCACCCTCAAAGTGCTCGACCCAGAGGGACCTCCCAGACTCTTCTACTCGGCTGCAGAGGCAGAAGAGGGTCTACGTGACATCCTGAACTTCAGGGAGGCCTCTCTCTCCAGAACGACCGGATCCTCTGGAACAACTCGACCACCCATGACGACTAAGGAGGCTCAATCTTCCAGACCGCCTACAGGTACGCGTGGATCGGCTGACACACCTGTGGCCGACCACGGTAGAGACAGGAGGAACAAGAAACGGGACGCCTCTTGGTCTCGATCTCCATCTCCATCACCGCCTCCTCTCTCCCCTAAAGAATGCCGCGGGCCGAGAAAGGGACAGCTGCGAGACTCTGCTCCGGACTGAGGTGGTCGGTGCTTCTGATTGGCAAGATCCAGGTTCCGGGTTGGGGGGTGGGGGAAGATTGACTTTCCAAACCGGGCCCGGGACCCAGCCGTTAGGAGGGTAAGGCTTGTTAAAATGGACTCTGCCTCTCGACTGGCTGCACCTCTATTATGCCACGGTTGTCTATACGCCAATCTAATATTTTTATAATGTCGCATTGTTTCACAATGTTTGCCGGTGGGTGAGGGGGGGCATTGTTATTTGGAAGTCCTCTTGAAACCACGCTCCCATGCCGATGGAAAAAAGGAAGCTCTTCCAACGCGTTGAAGAAGGCGTTATCGGTGGCCTTCTTCTGGCATTTTCTTGTGTTTTTGTCAATAGACAGATGTTAATCTGGCTCATACACCAGTTGTTAGATTTCTCAGATATGTTGTTATTGCCATGTGTCCATCTTCCTCCTTTACCTCTATTGCTTACAAGTACAAGCCCTAGACCCCTGGTGTTAGCGGTGGAGCAGACACGCCCTCGGTTACTCAGTGCCTACCCACGGCTTTTCCATGCAAAGATAGTTACATTATGCGGATTGTCTCTTGGAACATAAAGGGGCTCCGCTGCACAAATAAGCGGATGAAGGTGATCCGCCATTTGAAGAGGCTCCGTCCCGATGTGGTCCTTTTGCAGGAATCGCATCTAAAGGCCGATGATATAAAGCGACTGGCTTTGGATTATCCTGGATACCCTGGGGATTAGGGGGACATTTAGGTCCTATCTCTCCGCCATCTATGACGCCCCCACGGTACAAATTCACACTACAGGCTTCATTTCCCCAAAATTTCTCCTTCAAAAGGGTACAAGACAGGGATGCCCGCTGTCCCCCCCTACTTTTCAATTTGGCCTTGGAGCCCCTGGCGCGGATGCTCGAGAACTCAGACCTTTTCAAGGGAATACGGATAGGGGACAAGGTGGTGAAGATTGCTTTATTTGCCGATGACCTTATACTATTTCTGTCAGACCCCCTGGGGCACCTCTCCCCAGTCCTGGATGCTCTACAACACTTTGGCAAGTTCTCAGGGTATAAAGTGAATGTGTCTAAAAGTGAATTACTAGTACTGGGGCCGAAATTGCCTAAGTCCCACTGGGCCAGCTTAGGGCTAGACATAACCCGGGTTCAGGAACACCTTACCTATTTGGGCATCAAGATTGGTAGGACTCCAGCTCTCATGTACAAATTAAATATCCCTCCTCTCATAGACAAAATTTCCCAGGATTTGAGACGGCTGGGAGATGCCACGCCATAAAAATGGTCTGCTTCCCAAAGCTCCTATATCCTCTACAAACCCTCCCCTTCCTTCTCAAACACACGGACATTAATAAAATCAATTCAGGCTTTTCCAAATTCATTTGGGCGGGGAAAAAACAACGCATCGCCGTGCATCAATTAATATTGCCGGTTCGGGGGGGGGGACTAAACCTCCCTGATGTTAGGGGTTACAATTTGGCATGCTTGGCGCGACACATGCTGGATTGGACTGAAGGCCGCTCCCGCTTCTCGAACTGGGAACTGGAGAAGGAACTAATGTTCCCGTGGCATCCACAAGCTCTGTTCCACACCAGATATCCCAAGCTCCCCCCCTTGATAAAGTTGTCCCCATTGATCAGGGACACGATTCTGGTATGGAAGGAGTTGAGGAAACGCTTAGGCCTTTCCTTTGCTCTTTCCAAAGACATGCCCATTTTAGAGTTCCCCTTGGGTAGGAGTAACCCGATGTTCCAGAAATGGAGAGAGCGGGGCTTAGTCACCGCAGGGCAGTTGATGCATCCACAGCTGCACAGGTGGTTGAAACCCTTGGAGATGGTTGAGAAGTTCTCCTTACCAGAGTCACATCTCCTGGCAGCCTACCAGCTCTATTATTTCTGCAGGGGGAGGTTAAGAGATATCTCCAAGGAGACCATCCCTAATGATTTTGACATATTTGTCACCACCCATAAGGATTCTTGTTCCCTTTCGAGTCTTTACGCAGACATGAGAGGATGGTGCAGAAAGCGAGTAGCTTCACAGGCATTCCACTATTGGCGTCGCCGATTGGGGAATGACCAGGTCTCAGACTTGATCCCACAAGGGGTTATGGCCATACGTAAACACATCATTTGCGAAACCTGGCGCGAAACGTATTTTAAGATCATACACAACGCCATCTATGCTTTCAATCTCCCCCCCTCTAGAAATTTACCGGATAGATTACAGCATTGTCCCAAATGCAGCGCACACAAATCGGACCTATGGCATGGGTTATGGGAGTGCAGTTATACACAGACCTACTGGGACACTGTCCTCAAATATATTAGGCTTCATTTTGGGGTTCACCTGGAAAAACACTATGCGTTTTTGGTTTTTCATTACCCTAGGCCTCCGGACATGGACGAGGGAGTGAGTCCTGGGGAGTTAACACACCCCACGGGCTACCCCGGTATAGTTCACATTGCCCTTCTGGCAGCAAAGAGGAGCCTGCTGCAGTTTTGGCTAAAACCCACCCTCCTGCCCATCTCCGGGGTAATAAAACAGTTAGAGGACTACCTCATAGCCGACAGGCTAGAAACTGAGAGACACAAGGAAACTCGCACCAAGGGATTCTTCAGGAGGTGGAGAACCTTTATAGAGTCGCACTATTCCGATAGGGAGATCAGGGCTCTCATGCAGGTGTTTAAATACACAGGATGGTACTGCAGAGAGGGGTCGGGGGCACGTTAGGAAGACTGCAAGTATGAAGATTGTAAGCACTCATGACGCATTTTCAGACAGTAACGCATTCTCGAGGTTAGGAGCGCATAGGCACACGGTTAATAGTTGTCCAATCGGACCGGTTTATTTTCTCTGTTTCCTTGATTTATGCTGCTTATTCTGATATATTTCCTTATGTTATTATTTCGGACTCGGCTTGTGTTGTTTACAGTCATTTGTCTCATGGCCTAGAGATTGTACAACTCATGATTTGTAGATTGTAACATGTCAGAGATTCATGTTGGTTAATTGAAAAGCAAATAAAATTTGTTCAAAAAAAAAAAAAAAATCAATGAAATCTTGAAAAAGTGCATCAGATAAGGCTTGATTCACATCTGCGTTTCAAAACAGACAACCACAGCACCCAATGGACCATGTTAGTTACAGTGGGTCCGTCAAGTCTCTGCCATAATGTCCGTTATTTAGACAGGAAAAATCACTCTCAATGGAACATGTGGCGAAGGTTCCCAATGGAACCTTCACCGCATTTGTGAACCAAGTCTTAACCATATATACAAAATGTTGCAGGCCAATCAGATTTATGTATAGCAAAATTTACTTATTAAAATTTTTATACAAAGCACCTCACAAGATCCTGTTGCTATACTTCAACTTGCCCATTTACTTGCTTGCAGTTTCAGCAATGTCATCTATACGTTAAATCACAGAATGAAACCTGCAAAATATCTAGATATACTTTACTTGACAGAACTGACTCTAGACAGTCTCATGATTTATTCCATAATAATTTATTCCATAATAATTTATTTTCTTTATATCAAAAGGTCTTTAGAAACATATACAAGGAATACCAGATGGATGTTGGTGGTTAAGCAAAACTTAGGTGCACCTTACTTAATTTCTACCACACACTTATCCTCTGGATAGGTGAAAATACTAGATCAGTGGGGGTCAAGAATGAGGGATATTGGCGCCCCTTGACCTGAGGTATCTTAACAGCACTGTAGGCCGCAGGCATAGCAGTGCAATGGCTCTGCCCAAATATATGACATCCCACCAGGCCATAGCCCTAACATGATACCACATGAGGCCAGGCGTCTTAACCAGCCCCAAGCACACCCATATCATTACGCTGCCTACGTGTGGACACCCCACTTGCATCTTGCAGCCTTTAAGACTAATAAGCATGGCAGAGAGCCGATGCTTTCTGCTCCACCATGGTTTTTAACTGTTTGCACATCCAAAGAACACAAAAACAGTTAAATAAGCCTGACCTAGGGACTCAGGGCATGTGTCCTGCATTCCTGGGACATACATTCACCACCTGGGACATCTATGCTTGTATGGCCCCTGATATCCAAAATGGAGATCACTACAGTGGTGCAAACAACTTGATTTGTGTTTTCTTTGCCATTTTTGGGATATAGCACACCATAAGCAATATAAAGAACTGGCCCTGTTCTGTAGTGTTTTGATACATCGAATATTTCTGTGTATAAGCTGTGGTTTTCACTTCTTACCCAAATACCAACACCATTCTTGATTATCCAGTTTATACAACTGATTGCCTATCCTCAGAATAGGCCATCAGTATTGGATCAATAGGGATACAACTCCAGGCACAGCCAATGATCAGCTGATTGAAGGCTCCATGCTGAATGCTACAGGCTCACAAGGCTTGCAACTGCTCATGCTCGTACTTTAAGTAGTTTAGTAGATACTGGGTAGCGCTGTTCAAGTACCTTGAATCACTGTTATACTAAAAGTACAGCGATTACAAGAATGAGTACATGGTACTATTGGAAAGACTGCAGTACTTGCACAACCTTTGTGGTCCCTCTAATCAGTTCATTAAAGCGGTGCCAGGATTGGGACCCAAATCTAATATCCTAACTATAGTCCATTCATTTTATAAGGCTGTATTAACCCCCTTATCTACAACTCATTCTATTCTGTCTCGAAGAACAATAGGCCGGGTTAGTCATTGGGTTTTTTGTGTCAATACATCCAGCACATCCAGCTTCCTTGTACGTTGCTATGATAGGACTATGGCTTTGGTTATATTTTTTTGCCAACAATTTCCAGTGCACTTCTTATACTGTTGATATAAGTATCCTGCCAAATGTATACATGTATAGTTCTGCAGTAAACACAGGCACAAAGCTTGGCAGGAAATCAAACCAAAGAAAATAAGGACATCACCCAAGGCAGCACAAATAGTAGAAAGTAAAGTTAGCTACATTCTTTTTAACTTTTATTCTCCTGGGCTGTGAGCAGGTTTAGTACTCCGGCCTCTTCTCCCTATGGCCTTTGTGTACTACTAATGAGAAAACTGATCCCGCAGGATTTAATTTTGTATTTGGCGGGATCAGTTGTGACGCTGGACATCTCCCTATACCAGACAGAGGACATAACACATTATGGAGAGCATATGGAGCTTCTGTGTTTGGCTATGGACACCAGGAACACAGCGCACCGATTTCACAAGTGTTCCTCCTAAACTAAAAAATAACTGGCTGGACACAAGTGTTATACGAGAACCCAGTCTAATGGGTAATGATGAAATTAACAAATTGATAGGTACAAACTAAGGGGGACATGTCTGAAAACTGTCTTGGTCTAAGACTTTTCTTGTTGCCCATAGCAACCAATCAGCATTACCCTTTCATTTCATATAGAGCTCTGAAAAAATGAAAGGGGCGCTCCGATTGGTTGCTATGGGCAACAAGAAAAGTCTTAGACCAAGACAGTTTTCAGACATGTCCCCCTAAGAATTTCACTACCCAGTCCGGGAATGTCCAGTGCTATTTTGGACACGATTTAAGTATTCCAAGAGCTTGATAGATTGAATAAAGAAGTTATGCAGTTTCCATGTCCTGAGAGTTTTAAGATTTTGTTTACTGTCACTACATGGGAATTTGCATTGTTTGTCTGAAGGATCCTTTCTAGTCATGTGATAATGTATGGCCGGGTTCACACATTGTAGTTTCTTCTTAGGTGTGGTTGATATGCGTTTAAAAATCAAAAACACATGTGGTAATAATGTATGCATTTTTAAAAACACATGTATTTTTTTAATGAACTCAAACTTGGAACACCTAGGTAAAATCTTTATCATAACTGAATTAATTGCATAAAATTAGTTATGTCAAATATATTTATCATGCATTTATGGAATGCATCTCAATGGCAAAAAAAGCAACATGTGAACCCAGCCTATTGTAACAAGCCATGCACCTGTGTGACCGGGACAGATTTTCATCCACTTGAAGTATAAAATCATAGTTCATTAAAGGGGTATTCCCAACTCGTAAATGTATGCACGAAATGAGAGTATCAGCTTAAAGGGGTTGTCTCACTACATTGATTGATCTTACCTCAGTCCTGTTTTCTTGGTTTCACTTTGAATTCAGGGGCGTGTTTACTGGCTTCTACTAGGCTGCAGTAGAAACCAAGTCTGTAGCTATAGCAACCAGTGCTGGCAGCCTATCAGGAGAGGTCAAACAGGTTTGTAGCTATAGCGACCTGAGGAGCTTATGCAGCCCATACAAGAGGGGATATCTAGGAATAGGTAGAACACTGTAAGTGGACATATATTGCAAAGTGACTTGTTTTTGCAAGATCTTTACCATAAAAAGCAATCCTTGTAGTAAGACAACCCCTTTAATTGCCGGGAGGGATCCTGAAAACTGGGAAGTTTTCATAAAAAGTATATGAAATACATACAGTATATTATAACTTGTATAAACTGTTGAAACTAGAATAAAAAGTAGAAACTAAAATTACACTTGTATGTAGATAATACCAGAGAAAGAGATCTATGTAGATAGAATACCAGACAATTTAGATTACATCAGACCTTTTTGACGGTGATCTATAAGTTGACTACCACATGTGACATGAGTTATTGAAAAAAAGTTGTCGCCAATTTTATAAATGGTAGCAAAAAATGAATACAGGCTGAAAGACAACGGGTGATGTAGGCAGCTTGCATCTCATTGATTACTTTCATGAAATTGTCTGTAAGCAATTACACCTGTCTAGTTTTTCAGTAAAACTCAGAAATTAATGGGATTTTCCAGTTTTCTGTAAAAATAAAACTTAACTGCTGTATAGTAAATAGATTTGCTTGTCTGTGTCGGAGGTTCTGTTGCAGAGGTGCAGATGCACCCATTTTACAAGGACACCAACACCGCCCCATGGACGCCATGGACCATGATAGATCCGAGAAGGTTTCCAAATCGGTGTCATTCATTCCCGGCAGAACTTGCAAAAGATGTTCTGAATTGAGCCTAAGAAGCAGATGTGAACCAGGCCTTATGTATAAGATTATCACATCCCATAAAACCCATTCTCATCTGGTCCAAATACATTATGAGCAACAGTTCAAGCACATTAACAAGCACTGCCGCTGTGTGATCAGAATTAGGCCAGGATAGATCTTTAGCTGTTGGGATGTTCCCATTCACTGACAACAATCAGCAAAATGCTGAGGAATTAGAACAAATCGTTTCATTGCACTATGAATAAGCCTTACTAAGACTAAACAACCCTGCAGGACAGGCATGCGAACAATCTTTGTGTCTCCAGTACTTATACAATCTGCTGGCAAGATATCTTCAAGGTTAGATTCTCTCTGAGAAGGCCCCTTGAACCGGAATACTGTGATCTTATTCTCCTATTTGTTGTCAAGTAGTATAAATGGCAGGTGTCATTGGTAAGACATTGAATTGGTGTGTAAGGGGCAGAGGAATTCAGTGTAATAACAGTCATGCAGTTACAGGGGTTTCTTCTATACTTTCAAGGTGCTGATTTTGCTCTGCGGTGTCTAAGTGGAGTTTGATTACCTGCAATGTTTCCTTAGCTATGATAATGTTCCCTTAAACATGAACAGCTTGTGGTAGATTTTATTTCGATTTTAATTGTTTGCTCAAAGAAAACAAAGCAATTTCAGGAAATGAGGCTGACCTTCTGCCAGTGACCTGCGTGAGCCGCGCATTACCAGGCTAAATGGCACACTGGATCAGGTTCATGGTGAAGCACCACTTCTAGCCTCTGATTATAACCTACATGTTACAAGCAGTCATGCTGGAGGAGAAAATATCGCAATAAACAAATATTAGTATTTATAAAAGCATGGATAAATATATATTATAATATAATGTGTATGTGTATACAAATCTCTAAAAATGCAATAAAATATCATTTACAACAATTAATATTTAATTATTGGATAGATAGATAGATAGATAGATAGATAGATAGATAGATAGATAGATATCCCTTCTATTAAAAAAAAACCCAAAGTGGTTACAAAATAATTAGAACTGTCAGAAGTAATGATACATTTTAATTTACTGAAAATCAAGTAATGAAAATCAGACATTGCGTGTGAATTGTGGTTCAACTGAAAAATTAAAATAAAAAAATAGTGAATAGTGGTCTGCACAAAAATTATGGTACCCCTTGAAAGTAATTTGTCCCCCATTTTAAGTAATTTGACCATAGTGACATGTAAAAGGGTGTCCTGTAATTAGCATGTCGCGGGTTCCGGTTCCGGAACGCTAGTGGCTCGTCAAAAATCGATAAGCTAATTTCATGATTTGTGCGATTTGTCTATAATTTCCGGTGTATAGCATATAGATAGCAGGTCACCATTGTTGTCTAGTATCGCTATGACTAAGGGCGCTATGTCATAGCCCGAAACGCGTTAGCGGTTTTCCATCCATGGTCTGGACGGCTGCTGTTTTAAGCTAAGGTACTCATATCAGCTATTTTGGCAATATCTGTTTTTATTTGTTTGCATCAATAACGGACGTGATTTTATATTTATACTCACCGTTTGACCTTACAAGCGTGCTGGAACACTGTTGATTCCTGGATTTGCTCTTACTGCCAGCTTGGGCAGTTTACTCCGTGCATGCATAAGGGATGGAGCTGGCTATATTACCTTACAAGTACAAAAATTATGGTACCCTTTGAAAGTAATTTAACCCCCATTGAAAGTAATTTGACCATAGTGACATGTAAAAGGGTGTCCTGTAATTAGCATTACAGGTGTCTTCAAAATTGTAGTTATACAGTCTATCTATTTAATGAATAAATAGTAATCACTGTGCTGTTTGGTATCATGATGTGCACCACACTGAACATGGACCAAAGAGAGCTCATGAGAGCGTTTTCTCAGGATATAAAAAAAAAAATTATAGACAGAGAAAGAGCATATAAGACCATCTCTAAACAGCTTGATGTTCCTGTTACTATAGTTGCACATACTATTCCAAATTTTAAGGTCTATGGGACTGTAGCTAACCTCCCTGGATGTGGCCGCAAGAGAAAAATTGGTTACAGATGTAAGAGATGGATAATATGACTTCTAACCAAAGAGCCCATAACAACTTCCAAAGAGATTACAAGTAAACTCCAAGGCCAAGGTACATCAGTGTCAGATCACACCATTCATCATTTTATTTGCAAAGTTGATGATGATCACTGTTTAAAGCAAATAATAGAAGAGTGAGACTGAAATTAGCCAAAATGCATATTGACAAGCAACAAAGCCTCTGGACAAATGTTCTTTGGACAGATGAGACAAAACTGGAGCTTTTTGGCAAGTCACATAAGCTTTTCAAATGCAAAATTGAAGCATACAAAGAAAAGAACACTGTACCTGCTGTGACACATGGAGGAGGCTTGCTTATGTTTTGGGGCTGCTTTGCTGCATCTGGCACAGGGTGTCTTGAAGATGTATTGGGTACAATGAAATCACATGACCCTCATGAAATTTTGGAGTGAAACGTGCTGCTCAGTGTCAGAAAGCTTGGTGTCAGTCACAGGTCATGGATCCTCCAACAGGATAATGACTCTAAACACACAACTAAAAATATACAAGAATAACTAAGAACAAGCACTGGCCTATTCTGAAGTTACTTCTATGAGCCCTGCTCTAAATTCTATTGAACATCTGTGGAAGGAGCTGAAACCTGCAGTCTGGAGAAGACCCATTCACACCTGAGACAGCTGGAGCAGTTTGCTCATGAGGATTGGGCAAAATAACTGTGGACAGAGGAAGAAGTCTCTTCAAGAGTTACAGAAATTGTTTGTTTGCAGTGATTCCCTCAAAACATTGTGCAACAAAATATTAAGCTAAGGGTCCATCATTTTTGTCCAGGCTAGTGTTATTAGTTTTTTTTTTTTTTTTGTTAATTCACAATTCAAACACAATGTCTGATTTTTATTAGTTGATTTTCAGTAACTTTAAATTAATTGTTACTTTTGTCAGGTTCAAGTTATTTCAGTGACCATTTTTTCATTCTTTAATGACCAACAGTTTTATCATTGTGCGTATATAGATAGGTAGGAAGATAGAATTTTTATTTCAATTGCTTCTGTATCTTCTTCACTTTTGAATATCCTTGAAAGTTTCTCAGGGGTCATCTACATTTCCTCAGCACAGTGTTTCTCCTTTTTTGTTTCGTTGTCCCCTTTCACCATTGTTTAGAATATCATTCCTGCTTCCGAATAAAATCAAAGGTGTATACAAACAATATGCACATACAGTAGAAAATCTTTGCTTATACTTTGCTGAATAGTGGTACCAAACTCCCCTCAACACCCTCGCTGGGAACCCTTGCCTCAGCAGAAATGATCTTCATAGCACTGACACTGCACTGATGTCCTACTGCATTGATTTGTACCGTGAGTACAATTCTTGACTGAAATAATGTTTTGTAAATGTTAATATTTTTGTGTTTTTTTCTATTTTATAACAAAAAATTATCCCTCAGCCTACATTTTTAAATACAGTGTGCTTTCTCGCTTGAACTTAAAGGAATTTACAGGTTTGAAAACCATGGTTATTCTCTTCAAAGGGAACCTGTCACATAGGTTATGCCCCCTTGCTGAGTGCAGCACAAGGTAATGACAGACCTGCTGTTTCCAATGCTGTGTCCCTTATTCTGTAAAATGCTGCAGTTTTAGAGCATTTACCCTTCAAATCTTATTCATGAGCAGGTGTTAGACCCGTCCACCAAAGGCTAACACCGCCCACCTGGCAGTTATCCACGTTTCTACCTATCCAGAGTAATAGGTTAATCAGTTGTGAGGTGGGCGGGGCTAGCTTCAGATGGGTGGGGTATGGAAAAACTGACTCTTTTCATGACTCTTTTGTGGCTGAAAACTGCAGATTTGAGCATTAAATACTCAAAAACGACATCATCTTACAGAATAAGGGACACAGTGCTGGAAACAGCAGGTCTGACACTAGCTTGTGCTGTCTTCAGTAAGGGGGGCAAAAACTATGTGACAGGTTATCTTTAAAAAGAAAGCGCCACACCTGTCAATGGGCTGTATCTGGTATTGCTAGCTAAATTAAAGTGACTGGGTCTGAGTTAGATTATCACACAGAATTGGTTAACCAGTTTTCAGTCCAATTACACACTATGATTTCTAAACTTGTAGATTTTAATTTACCCACTCGCCGCTTATGAGAGACCGTGTCAAACGCCTTTTCAGAGTTCAGAAACATTATATCCACAGCCGCTCCACTATCCAGACTTCTACTCACCTCTTCAGAAAAACAGATCAGATTGGTCTGACAACTTCTGTCCTTAGTTAAACCATGCTGGCAATCACTTTTATTGCATTCATTCACATATTCCTGTATATAGTCCCTTATGAGCCCCTCAAACTGTTTTCCCACAATAGATGTTAAACTTACTGGCCTATAATTACCTGGACCTAGAACCCTTTTTGAAGATGGAACCACATTTGTCTTGTGCCTGTCGCTTGACATTATAACAGTCACCAGAGAATCTCTAAATGTAAATAGGGGCACAGAAATAACTGAGCTGATTTTTTTTTTTTAAATAACTCTTGGGTGTAAGGTCGTGTTCACATGGCTTATTTCGGCGCGGATAGGCGCCGTACTCCGCGCCTGATTTGCGCTGCAGTGCGGCGCCAATCCGTCGGAGTAATTACGGTAATCCACAGTTCTCATAGAGAACAGTGGATTCCGTCGCTCCTCCCCGCTCGGCGAATCCGCGGGGCGGGGAGAAAGTGACATGCACATTATCCAGGCGCAATACGCGCCGTGGATAATGGCAGTCTACGGGGCCGGCGGGCCGCGCCCCCGCACCGCCCCCGCACCAGCCCTTTAATCAAGCCGGAATTGCGAGCGCAATCCAGCTCGCAAATCCGACGTGAATAAGCCGTGTGAACGGGGCCTAAGCCATCTGGTCCCGAAGCCTTGTAAGGCTATGTCTACACAGCAATTTGAGAATAGCGCTCAAAATCCGACAGCATTTTCAAATTGCTGAATCGCACCACTCAGTGTTTTTTTGTGCAAGAACCAGTGGTCGGATTTCAGATTCCCAGCGGCCCAGTACATTGAGGCTGCGGGAATCCAATGTCAGTCCGGCGATATATACAACATGTTGTATATATCGCCGGACGGTTTTCAGTTTAGGAAAATCTCAGTAAAAACATCCGTGCTGTGTAGACTCCAGCATGAATTTTCTATTGAAATCTACACAGCGCAGGGTATGGTCGGTTTTTCAGCGGATTCAAAACACTGAATCTGCTGAAAAAAACGACCGAAATCCAGTGCTGTGTAGACTTCAATAAAAAATCCATGCTGTGTAGACATGGCCCAACAAACATTATAGTTTAGCTAAATAAAAAAATGGTCCAAGCTAAGTATATCAGTTAATTTATTAACAGCACTCGTCTAACTTACATCAGCACTGGCCCCGCCTTATCAGCAGTAGGTCTACCTATATCAGCACTGGCCCCGCCTTATCAGCAGTAGCTCCACCTACATCAGCACTGGCCCCGCCTAACAAGCAGTAGCTCCACCTACATCAGCACTGGCCCTGCCTTATCAGCAATAGCTCCACCTACATCAGCACTACCCACACCGAAAAAGCAGCAGCTTCCCCAAGATCAGCACTGGACATGCCTACATAGCAGTGGCTCCACCTATATCAGCACTGCCCACACCTAATCAGCAGTAGCCCACATACATCAGCACTGGCCCCGCCTAATCAGCAGTAGCTCCACCTACATCAGCACTAGCCCCGCCTTATCAGCAGTAGGTCTACCTATATCAGCACTGGCCTCACCTAATCAGCAGTAGCTCCACCTACATCAGCACTGGCCCCACCTAACAAGCAGTAGCTCCACCTACATCAAAACTGCTCACGCCTAATCAGCAGTAGCTCCACCTACATCAGCACTGGCCTCACCTAATCAGCAGTAGCTCCACCTACATCAACTCTGCCCACATCTAATCAGCAGTAGCTCCACCTACATCAGCACTGTCCCCACCTAACCAGCAGTAGCTCCACCTACATCAACACTGCCCACGCCTAATCAGCAGTAGCTCCACCTACATCAGCAATACCCATGCCTAATCAGTAGTAGCTCCACCTATATCAGCACTGCCCACATCTAATCAGTAGTAGCCCCATCTACATCAGCACTGGCCCCGCCTAATCAGCAGTGGCTCCGTCTAAACCAGCACTGGCCCCCCTAATCAACAGTAGCTCCACCTACATCAGCACTGCCCTCGTCTAATCAGCAGTAGCTCCACCTACATGAGCAGTACCCATGCCTAATCAGTAGTAGCTCCACCTATATCAGCACTGCCCACATCTAATCAGTAGTAGCCCCATCTACATCAGCACTGGCCCCGCCTAATCAGCAGTGGCTCCATCTAAACCAGCACTGGCCCCACCTAACCAGCAGTTAGCCCCAAACCTTACATCAACACTGCCACGCCTAATCAGCTGTTAGCCCCAAACCTACATCAGCAATACCCAGGGCCTAATCGTAGTTGCTCCCCCTATATCAGCACTGCCCACATCTAATCAGTTTTAGCCCCATCTACATCAGCACGGGCCCCGCCTAATCAGCAGTGGCTCCGTCTAAACCAGCACTGGCCCCCCTAATCAACAGTAGCTCCACCTACATCAGCACTGCCCTCATCTAATCAGCAGTAGCTCCACCTACATCAGCACTGGCCATGCCTACACAGCAGTGGCTCCACCTATATCAGCACTGGCCCCGCCTAATCAGCAGTAGCTCCACCTACATCAGCACTACCCACACCTAATCAGCAGCAGCTTCCCCAAGATCAGCACTGGCCATGCCTACACAGCAGTGGCTCCACCTATATCAGCACTGCCCACACCTAATCAGCAGTAGCTCCACATACATCAGCACTGGCCATGCCTACACAGCAGCGGCTCCACCTATATCAGCACTGGCCCCGCCTAATCAGCAGTAGCTCCACCTACATCAGCACTGGCCCCCCTAATCAGCAGTGGCTTCACTTACATCAGCACTGGTTATGCCAACACAGCAGTGGCTCCACCTACATCAGCACTGGCACTGCGTAAACAGCAGTAGCTCCACCTATATCAACACTGGCCCCGCCTTGTCAGCAGTGGCTCCACCTACATCAGTACTGGCCCCACCTTGTCAGCAGTGGCTCCACCTACATCAGCACTGGCCATGCCTACACAGCACTAGCTTTTCTTACATCAGCACTGGCCCCACCTAATCAACAGTAGCTCCACCTATGTTAGCACTGGTCCCACCTGTATGGCTGTGTTAGGTCTCAAGTGTTTCATTTTATATTGTAGATGATTTTATTACCTTTTTACATATTTTATTATGCTATTTGTAATTTTTTTAGGTTAAAGCAAAACCCTCCTTTTTATATTTTTTTAGTAGTTCTCCTATTTTGTTTGATGAAAATTTTCTTTCATTTGTGAAAAGTTTTGTGGTGGTTCAGGGGGTACCTGTCATGTTACTTCGAAAAAAATGTTGGTTGAAGGCTCTTATTTTCATAGATATGCGTGAAAGGGTTGCATTGATGCTATTTTCACTCAGTTTCTTATGGTTTAAGGACTAGACAGGCTTGTAAGGGACTTAGTAGGGTCCTGGTAGGTTGTCACAGGTATCTGGAGCCGTGCTGATGGCATGCCAAAGCACCTGGAGGGTGTGGGGGGAGGATCCATAAAGCAAACACAATGACCAAGCTGGTCCCACAGATATTACATTGGGTTAAATTATCGGGAATTAGAGGTCCAGGATAGTACTTGACCCAGGGCACCGCTGAGATAGCTTGCCCTGCGCCCAGAACCCACCATTCTTCACCGAACCCCCACCCCCAACCCGGCGCTTCGTGGCCCCCCACCAAAAATGACACCGCTCACTGACATGGATTGAAATGGCCACAGCAGCCGTTTATTAAAAAAAAACAACAAATAAAACTATAAGTATATAAAAATATATATATATAACTCCAACTGTATAAAATGTACATAAAATATACATAAAATATACATAACTTTCCAAACTGCTTCAAACAACCGTCCATGGGGCTGAGGTCCTTGGAGCTAATGCCGGCCCGGCGACCAAAAATCCCCGAAGCGAAAACCACCAATTGCCCCCAGCCGAACTCCAATGGCTCGGGGGCTCAAAGCCATACAGTACTCTATGGCTCCACCATTTTGCTCTTCAGGGATAACACCCCACAAGAGCCCACCTTCGCCGGGCCGTCCCATTAACCAATCACTAAGGGAATCCTATCCCGAAGGACTCCCTGACCACGTATTCCTCCCAACTCCCAAAAAACCTCAGCCGCCACCCTGAGCGTGCATGACTCCTTATGCATGCGACACCCCCACCAAACCTATCGCCCTCTCAATGCCCTCCTGCAAGCCAAGGGCCCACAAGTCCAACACAACAGCCGTCAGGTGGACACCGTCTGTCCTCCAAAAATTTCCTTCACCCGCTTCCAACTCGAGGTGCCGCACAAACACACCCCCATTCCTGGCAACAAAATTGGCCACTGACCTGTTAACCTTGACCCGTGCCTTATTAAAACTCGCGACCGAGCGAGCCCCCCTCCACTGGTGACGAAAAACCATATCCGACCATACGATAACCAACCCCAGATAGGATGCCCACAAGCGCAGTAAATCATGCTTGATGCTGCAAGCTAACGCCCGCGTCGTCTGGGACCCCAAGTCGTTCCCACCTGCATGCACGACCAGGATCTCCGGAGGCCGGTCCCAGGCCGCATGCCGCACAAACTCCGGCACGACCCCCAGCCACCTCATTCCCCGTCGTCCAATCCATCGCACCACTACCTCATCGCGGGAAAAACCCAGCTGGCGCCCATCCAGTCGCATGTCGGCTCTTTCCGCACCCCAAAACACGTACGAATGGCCAAGGATCCACACCAAGAGGGGGGAACGCACTATAAAAAAGAATAGTACCAAAAGATGAAATCACAACCACCACATCCCCCCCCCCCCCACACCTGCATGACCCCGCCCCCGGTCACCGACTATTCTCTACAACCAAGTGAGGACGCACATAAACACGAAAATGATCCGACTCCAATCTGCCTATTCTGCGCACTACTTCCGGGCTCAAGCCCCACCCCGCCGCCTCCGTAGCTGCCCCAATGCGGAAAGAGTGTGGGGCAAAACCGGAGCCTTCCAAGCCCAGAACCGCCCCGAATTGAAACTTCGATAAGTACGACCCATCCTCATGCACAAGAACAGGCCCCTCCGAAAAACTCCCCAACCTCCTAAATTCCCGAAAACAATTCAGCAGGCACATCAACGCCCCTGGGACTCGCCCCAGGACCACCTGCTTGCTCCTCCCCGCCTGATCGGTCTTAGAATGCCTAATGCGAAATACCAGCGAGTCTCCCCGATCCACCACATCCGCTGCCTGCAATCCCCCCACCCCGCCCCCGGCTAGGGGATACCAAAGAACGCCAGGGAGAAGGCCAACCGAAACAAGGCCAACTCAAGCCGAGAGCTCGCTACTTCCTCCAACATCGACTCCAGACGCTCCAACAAGGCAAAAACGACCGGTCGCCGAGAGTCTCTGCACGCCCGGCCCCGCCTGAAACCCCTCAATGCGCGGGAAACTACAAAATCCTTCGTCAAATCCTTCCGCCTCCTCCATTTAAAACCGAATGCTAAGCCAGCCATAAGTTGAGAAACTTTGGCCGCCAACCATCCCAACTTATGGACCTGCGCCAGCAGGCATAACAGCACACCCACCTCATCCTCCTCCGAGGATACCGGACCAAACCCGACCAATCACTCAGACCAAAGACCCCATGCCCTGTCGTACGCCAACCAGGTCCCACCTGTCACCGAAGCCCGGATCAAGTGGTCGGCATCCCTGAGGCCACGCTCCAGAGATGACAAGGACATGTCTCCCCGATTTCTGCCGCCGCCGGAGCCAACATCCTGAACCGCTCACTCTGCATTGGTGAAAGAGAGTCAGCCACCACATTCAGCACTCCCGGCTCGTGCTCCTCCACCACCCACGAGTTCAATTCCAGACAACGAAAGACCAAGTGCCTAAGGAGACGCAGCACCGGAGGAGATGAAGCCAACAAAGCATTGATGGCCTGCACCACCCCTAGATTATCACAATGAAACCTGACCTTCCGAGCCCGGAAACGCTCTCTCCACAGCTCCACCGCCACCACAATGGGAAATAACTCCAAAAATGCCAAGTTCCGCACTAGCGGCGTCTCCACCCATGAGACCGGCCATGGGGCTGCACACCATTTACTGCCACAAATCGCGCCAAAACCCGTGCCGCCCGCTGCGTCCGTGAAAATCTCCACCTCCTG
This sequence comes from Phyllomedusa bahiana, assembly GCA_025379985.1. Taxonomy (NCBI): domain Eukaryota; kingdom Metazoa; phylum Chordata; class Amphibia; order Anura; family Hylidae; genus Phyllomedusa; species Phyllomedusa bahiana. The sequence continues at coordinate 66,408 of JAODAL010007619.1, forward strand.
ATTTGACACCCCCTCCCCATGATAATGGACCAGCCATTATATTGCTCCAAAAAGGTGTCCCACACCGCCAAGTCATCCCGATGCTCTCGCGTCAATCGTACAAAATGATGCGGCTGCACCACCCCCGCAGTGGCCCTTGCCAAGCGCCGACAAAAAACTCGCCCCATCGGCATAATTCTGCACACAAAGTTGAGTTTCCCCAGCAGGGACTGCAACTCGCGCAAAGGCACCTTCTGCAACTGCCCAAACCGTCGAACCTCCCCCTGCAGGGACCGCAATTTGTCCTCGGGCAGCCTACACTCCATGGAGACCGAATCAATGCAAATGCCTAAGAAATTTAAACAAGAAACCGGGCCCTCCGTTTTTTCCTCTGCCAACGGAACCCCGAAACGGTCCGTCATCCAACGCAATGACTGCAACAAAGATCCACAAATCAGGGACCCCGCCGGCCCCACACACAGAAAATCGTCTAAATAGTGAATCACAGAATCCAGACCCGAAACATCCCGAACCACCCACTCCAAAAAGGAACTAAAAGCCTCAAAATACGCGCATGAAAGCAAACAACCCATCGGGAGGCACCGATCCACGTAGAACTTCCCATCCCAAAAACAACCCAACAAATGCACGCTGTCCGCATGCACCGGGAGCAGACGGAAAGCCGACTCAATGTCTGCCTTCGCCATTAGTGCTCCCCCCCCAAACCGACGAACCAAAGTCACGGCTCATCAAAAGACGTGTATACCACGGAGCACAACTCGGGATCGATCCCATCATTCACCGAGCTACCCTTCGGCAAGGACAAATGATGAATGAGCCGAAATTTGTTCGGCTCCTTCTTAGGCACGACCCCCAGAGGCGAGACCACCAAATTGTAAAACGGCGGCTCTACAAAGGGACCCGCCATCCTACCCAGCGCCACCTCCTTCGCCAACTTCGACTCCACCACTGCCGGATGCTCCCGTGCTGACACCGTAGAATTCTTTAATTCGAGGAAAAATGGGGACCTGTGCCTTCAGGCGAATTACCGAGAACACCAACGCGAAACCATCACAGCAACAAGCGCGCCGCCTCCTATCCTTAAGCCCGATCCACGAGAACAGCCCCATCTCTCGGAGCCTGCACCAGCAATCACCCGCTTGTCCACCGGCCGTATCCTGCTCTTTTCCTAGGCCCCTCCGAAACACCTGAGATGGGGTAAGCCCAGTCCCCACAGAACGAGCAGATGAGCTTGAACTGCATCCCCTGTACCAAATTTACCCCATGCGCCACTGTTAAACGCCAACACAAGTCCTCTTTCTGGCACCCCAGTGACCCTGGAGCGGCCCGGCCAACCTCCCAGCTACTGCCTCCTGTTTTATCCGCTCGGCCCATGAAAGCGGGCTGGAGCAAAACTTGTATGGGCCAAAACCTTTCATCCACAACCCAATGACCTTCTGACATCCATCTAAATGACTTCGCTGGAGGCCGCGTCTACTGAGCCTTCCGCGCACCTGAACTTTCAGTGGCAAAGAGACACAGCACACGCCCATACCCCCATAACGCTTTGCTGTGCCTCCCCAATGTAGTCGAGATATAATGTAATAACGCTGCTGAACAGTTCTCACGAGCACTTTTACCGGCCAATATCGCTCGCCAATATGGCAGACGGCCTGGAGCCAGATTAGGAACGTCTTGCGGGTATCAGGCACACCGGCGTTTTTTCCTCCTCCTCCTTTTATACTCTCCCTCCTTCTTTCCCTTATCCTAAATTGAATTTTTATGTTCTAAGGAGAAGGAGGTGGGATGAAGAATCACCACATACTCATCCTCTCCAAAGTTTTATCTCTCTCGCCTCACCTCCTGCTTCAAGTGCCCCCACACGCGGAGCCACGCGAAGGCACACCGTAGCACCTCACCCCTCACTCTATCGATCTAGCCTCACACTCTCCTGACGTTCCTGTCTCGTTCTCACGGAGACACTTGTAACCCCGCCGCCCCCAGCGGGCGACAGCCCAGACATTTAACTGTCAACCGTGCGCCCTGTCGACGACGGACGGGGTGAACTACCCCCCAATCCCGAGCGGACACGAGAACACCACCCCCCACCGGTCTTAAGATGCCCCACGATCCCGTCCCCCTTCCAAATCCAACTATGCCCAACAATGGCGAACCGCATCCAATCCAAACTCCCGCTTGTACACTCCCGTCCCAAGTCATCCCCCCAGCCACGACCCACCATCCGGACTGACCCCCAAACTCCCTTGGGATCATCGACACCCGACGGCTCACACAAACTCCCTGCCCGGGACCGGCAAAATGGGGGGGAAAGAACAAGAAAGAGACATGTACCTCACCTCGCCGCGTGGAGGGCTGTGGTACGCCACCAGCCATACCCTGGACACTCTCTACGACGTCTCCTGTGCCGACCCCCGACACCCGCCGGCTTGCGCCGGGCAAAGACCGTCAAACCCCAATACGGTGGAGGCCGACCGCGCAAGCTGTGGTGGAATGGAACGCCGGCTCTCCGGTCCATAAACTCCGGCTTGGAGCATGCTCTAGAGTCCACTGCTGGGGCCGACATCCCTGCCGCCCGCACCCCGCATCTCCCCGTGTTGCTACCTCCACCGCCGACCGATCTGCCGGCGTTGGCCCGCCGTCCTCCGATCGTCTGGTAGGCCCACCTCCCGACTATGAGCAAGCGCCAGGTCGATCCCCGCGAACCTAACGCGATCAGAACACGCAGGTCCTATGCGACAGCTGCACCACCACCTGTGCTATGGCCCGGTACACTGCCCCGGCTGAAGCTCGGCCGTTCCTAACTTGGAATATCGCTGCCTGGAGTGGTCCCCTGAGTGGGCCTCCGCCGGCGACGTGTGAAGCCCTCGCTTTGTCTCTGGGCTCAGCCTCTGAGAGAGGATCGTGGTCCCGGGCGTCTGCGCCACTCCCTGCTCCTGCGTGGCGCGCTGCCGAGCTCTCTGCCTTGTCGCTCGTCCTACCACTGCCTGGACAGCCTCCTGAAGCCATGCGCTCCCCTTGACGCCACAGCCGCGTGACAGATCCTCCATCTGCCGAGTCCGCCGACTGGACCAGCACATGGTCACGGTACTCTCCTTGCTTCATACGTGCCGATCTTGACTTGGTCCTGCTTGCAGAAGGTGCTAAGTTTGAAATTCTAACTTCGCCCTCACGTCGCACTATCTCCCCCTCCCCTTGCAACGGAGCGCCCTCCTCCCACCGTGGGCTTGCCGCTCCCCCCTCTCGTGTCCATGTCTCTCCCCCCCCCTAGCACCACTCCGGCCGCGCCCAGCGTGCGTGTCATCGTAGCGTCGCTCCCCCTAAGGGGCGGGCCCGAGGTCCGGGCGCGCTCCTTGCTACAAAGTCTTCAACCCGATGTTGTGGAATAATGTGTCTTGCTGGCTGGATTCCAATGTCTCCCCAGGAAATACAATCAGCCATCTATTTGTTGCACTGATCTGCAAGGATGAATTAATAACACAAAATCGGTTTAGAGAATGGCTTATCCACACATGTCAATGTAGGCGTGTGCCCCAAGCGAAAGCTTGAACACAAACACAGGACACCTTTACGCTACCACTGTTCTCGAATACCTAGTTGGCAACTGGATAACTACTCTAGCAATCGATACTTGATTTGTTGTGGTAATGTGTCAGTCCACCCTCCTCCACCTTGCATCATGGATGCTGGCCTCGATGTGTCACTGCCTTTCATGTCCAGATGTGCATGTGATATTTATGGGGTTAATTTTCCCCCCCCCCACTAGGTTATTATCCTACAGATTGGTGTCAGTTGTAGTCTGCCTCACCATACATAGTGGCATGTGAACATTTAAAAAACGGTGCAGTTTCAGAAATACTGCCACCCTTAGACCGAAAGCCAATCCCAACTCTGATAAATGGTCCTTTCTACCCATGACAGCATCAAGGATATGTGTGCAGACAGCTGACATGGAAAGTAGGAAGTGGTCATAATAATGTGACTTGACTGTGTATATTACAGTCTGGTGTAATTATGTATTCTATACTATTTTTTCCAGATAGACAATAAGAACCAGTATCTGTCATTACACAATTGTGTATTTTTCCTGTTTTGTATGATAACTTGCGTTGTTATTGTGTCCTTTCTTGGCATCGATGGAACTGCTCTGGCTAGATTTCTAACAACAATGGGCAGTCAAACTGGTTCATGACACTTTTATACCGAACCCAAAGAACAGACTATAAAAGGAAGGGTATTTCCTGATGGGATCTCAGCATGTTGTAATACATAGATGCTGGGAAACATGGAAATGCAATACAATAACATGCTTATTTAAGCATTCCTATAGTTAATATATAAATAATAATAACTAAAGTGATTGTTAGCGACTATACCAGTCAAGACTCCATCTTAGGCCACACATTGTTAAGATAAATTATTACAAGATGGTGTGTGCACGTGATGGAAATGGAGGTGCAATCTGATGCAGATTCCATGTTGAATTTCCAGTCAAAATACTTGTGAAATATACAGTTGAAACTAGAAGTTTACATACACTATATAAAAAGACACATATGCATGTTGCCAAATGCCAGAATAATGAGAGAAAGAGAATAGTTAAGGTATTTTTATTACTTTACTGTGGTCAAAGTTTCAAAAGTTTAACATACACTAGGATTACTATTGGCCTTTAAACAATTTGGGACAACCCATATGATGATGTCATGTCTTTGGAAGTTTCTGACACGCCGGTGGATGTATTTTAAAGCACACCAAAAACACACTGTTTCTGTGTGTAACACCATGGAAAAGTCTAAACGTCAGCCAAGAAACATAGGAAGAGTGACAAGCTTTGTGGAGTTTCCACATGTTCTGGATCATTCTTAAGGTGCAATTTCCCAGAACCCTGACGGTGCCTCGGATTCATCTTACATAACAATTATACTGCAATACAAACAAGAGATGGGATGGATCAGTCAAAGTACCGCCAGGAAGAAGATGGGTTCTTTGTCTCAGAGATGAACGTGCTTTGGTTCAACATGTGCATATCAACCCCCAAGAACAAAAGCAAACAAAGGACACACGGAGTTGACAAATATTGCTGAGGCGAAAGTGTGGTAATGAGTTGTGTCATTAAACCACAGTTAGAACGAGTATGTATCACCTGGGGCTGAAGGCCATCGCTGTCAGTAGGAAGCCATTTACCCAAGGAATACAGGAACAAAGACCTTCATCTTTTTGGAGAAATGTCCAGTGGTCTGACAAACAAAATTGAACTTTTTTCTCTATAATGACCATCATTACGTTTGAGGAAAAAGAGAAGTTTGAAGCCTACGAACAGCATCTCACCTGTGAAGACAACTACGGGGGTGGCAGCATCATGTTGGTGAGTTGTTGTTTGTGGCTGCAGGAGGGACTGGTGGCAGCCATTCACAAAATATATGGCAATCATGAGGAAAGAAGATTATGTGGCAATACTGAAGCAACATCTCAAGACATCAGCCAGGAAGTTAAAGCTTGGGGGTAACGGATCTTCCAAATGGACAATGACCCGAGGCATACTGCCAAACTGGTTACAAAGTGAAAATGTATGGGTAAAGCTGAAAGGGCATGTGCGAGCAAGTCGACCTATAAACATGGTTCAGATACACAGTTCTGTCAGGAGGAATAGGCCACAATTCCTACCAACTATTGTGAGAAGCTTGTGGAAAGATATACAAAACATTTGACCCGAGTCATACAGTTTAAGGGCAATACTAGCAAATACTAATGAAATGTATGGAAACTTGACTTTGTAGAAAGTAAAAAAATGCTTCAAAAATGCCTCTCATTATCATTGGCATTTTGAGCAAAATAAAAATAATGTTGGTAATCCTAATTGAACCCCTAAAAACAATTGTAAGGCTTATCTGATTTCATGTCAGAAATTGAGAAAAACCATCCATAATGTGTCCGCTTTTATATCTACAGTGTAGATGTAAACTTCGGGGTTTCAACTGCACTCCATTTGATTTGGATCGGGAAATCCACATTGTAGTTCATATAGTGAAGTATGGCACAGATTTTTTTCTGTTCTGACATCACGTTAGAATATTTCATACTTATATTCCACATCTTGTAGCTGAAATTTATATTGTCACCATTGATATGGTGTAAGAAAATCTAAAATTTAAATTAAAGCTAAATCGTATAAAATCCCATGTCAACAATCCTATTAGTTTATATTTTCCTTGTTTATCTTCAGATTTCTTGTGTTTTTTTCAGAATATTTGGTGCGCGAAATGTGACTTTCAATACTAACTAACTGTAAAACAGAATATTGCTGATATTGAGGACTTTGAAATGGAAGGGTAAGGAGATCTGCCGCAGGATTGTAGCAACCAACTATTAGTATCCAAGAGTCCTCCAATGGACTTAACAGTAACCACGAACCATCAGGCTCCAATAGAAAGCCCCAATTGAATTAATATAAGACTAAGATATAAGAACACTTTCTCATGATATATTTTTCAATAAGAAAAAGTGAAGAAATTCTCACCTGTAATTCAGTTTTTTTAAGAAGAGCAGACCCTTTACGAGAGGACTGAAGTCTGGCCAGGTGGGTCAGGCTCCATACAGTATGATGGATCACTATGTTGACAACTCTGTGAACGTTCCTGCTTCTAAACTGGGAGAGTCCATAACACAGGGGGGAGCCTGTAAGTCTGTACCATCTGTACACTGGGAAGCTCTGTGCTGACATCTTCATGCGAGAGGTTATTACACTAACAGCAGTGTTAAAACTTGGTATTATAATAAAAAAGTTATTGAGAAATGGCTTTAAAAGTGTGGTATCATTTTACAGAGCAAAAAAATAAGTTGATGCGTTTCGAGCAATGTGCTCTTAATGGTAACGTGAATAAACTGAATACAAAGAAGCAATTAATACATAGCAAATCCAATGGTAAAAGAGCTGCTCACCTGTTGGCAATGAAACAAGACAGTGGCATCCTCTGCAGAATGTTCCTCCCTGTATACTGGACTGTAGAGACAAAACCATCACACCCACATATGACGCTGTCACAGTACCAGCACATAACACCACATATGCTATCCAGGCACTCCACTCTGGGGAAAGCTGTAATATCATCGCCGGAGTTCAAGCAGGGGAACACAGTAGCATGAAACAGGGCCCGTGCGCAAAGTCCCATGAAAACAACTTTAAATCATTTTCTCATAATTTAGCTGACTAATAATTTAGCATTTAATTGCTGTTGTTCCTCATGAATAATTGATCACCTATATGGTCTTTTCTAAGTAATTTTGACCTTACCACTGAGCACCCACCACCTAGGTGTACGTTACCATATACCCTGCTAGTTTAATACCAAATAATAATAAATACTATTTTTTTCTTCTTTCATGTGTTTTCATTTTCTGATTGTAGATTCTTTTATTCTCGTTTCTACACATGCTAATGGAGGATGCTTTTAACACCATTTAGAGATACACAACCCATATTGAGCATAAACAACAGATGTCTTTAAAAAGAAAAAAAAATACAAACATTTTATTAAAAAAAAGTATAAAATAAAATTTGATTTATGCAATAAATCTTTTTCTCATGGGGGGCGTGGCTTGCCATGGCTGGGTAAAGACGCTTGTTGTGGAGCTCCTCTACCTCATCTTTGGAAACCCAGGCTAATCCTTCCTCTCACCATGGGCAAAACCTCCAGGAAGCGCAGGACTGTTCCCTCCACCCCTGTGGATGCTTCCCAGGGGGATATTATTCATTACTTCGGCCGTTATGCTGCACTTATGGCCTCGGAGGAGCCGAGCGGGGACGGCAGCACTATCCAAGATGGCCGCCCTGAACTATCCTCACATGGCGCCGCGCACGGAGCCCCTGGCGTGCAGGACTTACCGTCCACGAGATCGGGACGCCGCAGAGGTGTTCTTGGCGCTGCCTCCACCTCCTCCGTTCCGGTGATCGCTCCTGCAGCCCCTGTTGCCTCTCTCCCGAGTGCTCTCCCGGCGTCGAGCGCGGACGCTAGGGGAGCCCTCCCGGCGCCTCCATCACACCCGATCCCGTCGGCCTTGTGAAGCCACGCCGCTCCTCGGCGCATCCTCGGATGTCTGCGGCGGCCGGACCCGCTTCTGTGACCACCGCTGCTATGGACCCGCTCCACTCCTCGGCGCCTCTCCGGGAGACTGCGGCGGCTGGCTCCACTTCCGGGCCTGGCGCTCCTCCGGATCTGCTCCATCCCTCGGCGCTATTAACGGCACCTGCAGCAGTTTTGAGCACCCGGCCGCGACCTGCGCTCCTGAGCCCTGCTCCATCACAGGGAAACCTCACTCTGCCGGACCGACGACGCCACGGGGATCCAGGTGCGGCCTCACAGCAGGGGAGCCCTTGTGCAGTGGATCTCTGTCAGCAGGTTGAACCCCACGGCAGCTGCAAGGCAGCCTGGCCTTGGACCCAAGGACCTCAGGTACCGGGTTTTGGGGGGCCCCAGGTGACTGTCGCTTTGGTGCACCACGCGCCCCCCCTCTCCCCCTCTGCATCAGTGGACTCTGATGCCTCGCGGGCTTCTCCTCTGCCCCCACCAGCAGGGATGCACCTGCAGCAGTCATCTGCCAGCTGCAATGACTCCCCCATCCCTGGGGTCAGTCCCCTGAGCCCTAGTGCAGCTCATCCCATCAGGGACTCTGGGACACCGAGGCGCCGGCTGCCTGGGCTCCCACAGGCTTCCACCACTCTGCGTGGCTCACAATGGGCCCTGGCCTGCTCTGCTGGGATTCCCCCCCCTGAAGCTGAAGGGAATTCTTCACACCTGGGCCACTCTGCCTCACTCTCTCAGCCCCCGCAACAACCTGCCTACCTCCCCGCTTCTTTGCCTGCTCTGGAGACCTCCGGCTCTGAGGACCCTCTGGGCCTGTCCGGGCAGATGCCCCCCTCCCCGAGGCCAGTCTCCCCTTCCTGGTCCACTGGCTCTTCCTGGAATGCCCTGTCCCCGCACGGGGTTCCCTGCTGCCAACGCCAGGGTCTGGGATCTTCTTCTCCTGCCTCCGATCTTCTGCCGCCGAACGCTCCTGACCGGCCCGAGCGAGCCTGCAGTAACTCCCCAGGGCCGTCATGCACAGACCGTCGCTGCACACCCGGCGAAGCCTCACCATCGCGTCTCCACGGCGTGCGTTCTTCATCACCTACCTCCTTGGAGGCACGTCCGATGCACCCTCTGTCTTCCTCACCAAGTGCCTCTACTCGACCGGTGACCCTTGCCGATCTTCAACAGCGTACTAAACCTGCCAACAAAGCAATAAATATTTCTTCTATGCTAGGCACTGCTTGCTGAGTGTAGGAAAGACTTTGATCCGTTCCGCTCGGGGTATCTTTCCACAGTTGACAACTATAGTGGACTAGCCTTCAACAGGCCCAGGAGTCCCTCGTCTATACCCTCTCTCCTCTCCTGCCTTACAAGAAGAAGTTCAGCAGCACACACCCAAACTTTCCAACCTCAACAACATCTGGACGATGTCTAGAACAGGTGTAGGCGTAACAACCTACTAACGGATCCCGCGGCTCTCCTGAATCGGTTCCCTCCGCTGAGCTCTACTCGACTGTGTCCGCCATTTTCAATGACATACTGGACCGCCCACCTAATGCCCACATCGAATTGGATAGGGTCCATAGGGCCCTTCGTCCTCCTAGTCAAGATGTTCAGCATCCTAGGGACGTGATTTGCCGAGTACACTTCTTTCTGCTCAAGGAGGAAATAATGAAATCGTGTTCATAGGGGTCGCTCCCCGGTTCTACAAAGATTCCACTCTTCAAATCTACCCGACCTATCTCGTCATACTCTTGCCCAACGATCCATGCTACGGACCTATCCTTAGCTGTGCTGAAAGATAGGAACATAGCATACAGATGGGGCATCCCATTCGCCACTCATCGCAAAAACGTTCCGAGATCGCTCCTACACCATACGCTCACCCGAGGACATCCCCTCTTTCTTGCAGGACCTGCAACTCACTGACGTCTCGTTGTCGGACTTGGCCACCCTCTCCTCCCCGATGGCCAGGAGACCTACTGATCGAACCCCTATATGCAGGGCCTCGCCTGGCCCTGATCGGTCTCCCCCCCAGACAAATCGGATCTAGGGGGAATCGATCCAAGAAGACCTACCTGACCATCCGTGGCTGCACTTTCTCAGGACTCTGGGGCAGAATCCTGAGTCCCTTCTGCCGCAGGCATGTTACTAGATCTTTCTGTTATGACGTGAACTGTCACTTTTGGTTAGGCTAGCAATACTCAAGAGCGTACTGCATCTCAGTGCCTGACCCTGCTATGTAACATTTTTTGTTTCCTTGTTTCTCTTTCTTTTCCTGGATGGTTTTGCCTATGTGATTTTTTTTGATTTTTTTTTTTCTCTTTTTTTCACTTGTTTTCCTTTTTTTAGCCTGGTTATTCCTTTTCATTAGTACTGGTCATGAGGCCTTAGGAGCTTGTTGACCTATGCCTGTCCTCTTCGTTCCCCAAATAGGGTGGGATTCCCCCTCCAGATGGTTTCAGGTTTGGGGGTTTCCCTGGTTTGCAGATTCTACTTGGATGTTTTTAGTAGGGGCCTTCTTTCTCCTCTGCTTTTTTAGTTTGGACGTTCTCCCTCCCCCTTTCCCCTCCCCCCTTCCTCCTCCCCCCCTTCCCCCCCCCCTTCCGTCCGGGTCTCGCAGGGTGGGCGTGGTAACATCATCACTTTACTTACCCATGTAAAATGGGTGACCTGCATGTAGCCTCGTTTTTAATGTCAAAGGCCGATATTGCCCCCATGAAACGCTCTCAGATTTTGTATCAATTCCACAAGAAGCGAGTTCACATAGCTTGCTTCCAAGAGACTCACTATTTAAAACAACCAAGCCACCTTCCATTAAAAACATGTATTACACTGAATGGTTCTTCAAGCCAATCACTCCTCCTCCCAAAAGTAGGAGATTAGCTATCTGCCCCTACATAAGTCTCCCCGCATCAGGTGCTTGACGCACCTACTGATGCTGAAGCCAGGTATGTGATTCTGACCCTGTACTATAATGTGTCATAAGATACGTTTACCATAGTTAACGTTTAAATGCCCCTAACCAGACCAGGTAGCGTTTTCCTGCTAGATAATCTTGGACTCTCCCCTGAACTACTAAGGCGAGAGGGACTGTCTTTTTGTGTGGAATCTCAATTTAACCGCAGGATCCCGACTCTTGACAACTCCACTGTGTCGTGCTTCTCTTTTCCATACTCTGCTATTAAAAAAGTGAAGAGTCCCTTCTCCGCTTTCAGCTTTGTGACGGCTGGAGGCTCCAACACCCCGCGGACAGGGACTATAGTTTCTTCTCTGCGCCCCATAATACATACAGTCGAATTGACTATATCCTCGTCCAGCCATTGTGCCTCTCCTTGTTGCTAAACACCTCTATAGGAAATATAAACATGGTCAGACCATGCCCCTATCTTTTGTGCCGTCGTTTCTCTTCCCCTCCTGTCTGCCCTCGGCAGGGGTACCTTGGAGACCTGAAACGAATCCCTGCTCGGCCGACACGGTTTGCTTGGCTGATTTACGTCGGACTACCGAAGCACTTTTGATTCCGTCCATTAGAGGGACAACAACTTGCCCCTCTACGGTCAAAATGGAGCTCTCAAAAATGCGTCCTTAAGAGGCGTTCCTGATTAAACATGGTAGCCGCCCTGAAGAGGGCTAGGACCGCCGGCCGTCACTGCAGCTTACAGAAAGTAGCGTCACTTGGAACTTCTACATAAGCAGGCTCTCTCCTCTCGCCTCTTTCCTTCCAGGAGTTGTTGGTGTCTTAGGTTGCAGAGACACGCCGGTCTCTATAGTACCGTCGCATGGGGCAGATATCTCCAAGTTTGCCGCAGCGAAATTCTATAGTTCAGGGAATAAGGATTGGCAGACTCCTCCTGGCGAGGGCCTCTAGGATACAAATGGCTTCATCCTTCAGCCCCAGTATAAAATCCCATACTGGAAAGTTGTACATATCTACACCTGAACTGCTAAGGAATTTTCCTCCTACTATTCTAAACTGTCCACTGCCATCCCAATCCTCGGCCGTCCCCCCTTATCGGGCATGATCTCCCCTTCACTTACTAAAATTCTGTCTGATGCTCGTTTTCAGGCAACTAGAAGCTCCATTCTCTGCTGACGGAATGAAAGCTTGCAGTGGTTAGTCTCCCCAACGAATTAAGCCCAGGCCCGGACCGGTTAATACTTCACAGTTTTTTAGACCTTGCTGCCGGTCCATTCTCCTTTCCTGCTCTGCTGTCTTTAACGACTGTCTCAGGCTTTAACCCCCCTTTCATAAGGTCTCCTCTGTGGCACATATTTTCTGTGATCCAGAAGAAAGGAAGGACCCCCAGTCCTGTGGAAGTACCCGGCCCATCTCCACCCTCCTGAATGGATCCTAAGTCTAAAGCCAAAATGATTAGCAAACCGCCTGAATCCTCACCTACCTACTCTTATTCACCCTGACCAGGTGGGCTTTGTACCGGGCAGGGAAGCCCAGGCCAATACGCTCAAGACTCTAGAACCTAATGCAACTATGCCCGTACCCCGCGGGAATCCCCTGATGGTCCTGTCGCTCGAGTGCTGATAAAGCCTTCGACATGAATCTCTTGGGAATCTCTTTCATCTAACCTTGCACGTATCGTCCCAGCCCCGCTTTTTATGTCCAAAATCCTTGCACTATACCGTTTTGTCCGTACGTGAGGGTTTAGAATCAATGGAACTCTATCTGATCCCTTTCTTATTCCGCAACGGTACCCAGACAGGATGCCCACTCTCCCGCTAATGTATATTTTAGTTATGGAACACTTGTTGGACTCTGTGCGCTCCAACCCCGGACAGCACAAGGTATCTACAATTGGTGGTCATGATTTAAGTGCTCCCGGCTTTTCGCCGATGATCTCCTGATTTACTTTTACGAGATCCGCTCATCTCCGTTCCTTCCCTGATGTCAGCTTGTCGCGATTCAGTGCCTGGTCCAATTTTAAAATTAATTTACGCGAATTCTGAGGCCCCTAAAATATCAACATAGACCCTGCAGTTTTCTGTAGGTCTCCTTAAGGGGAAATTCCTCCTTTTCATGGCCGTCCGAGGGCATCATACCCTGGGGATCCTATTCCTGCGACCCTTCCATATTATTTGACTCCATACTTTTCTCCTCTATTCACCAAAATATCCCACTTGCTCAATACTGTCCCGTAGAGACTTCTCCTGTTTGGCAGGATGAATCATCATAAATATGTTCCATCCTTCCCAAATTCTTGTACCTTCTTCAGACAATCCCTATTTATATCCCGAATGCTTACTGCTTTAAGTTCCACCGTTGTTTTAGTGATTTCATATGGAGCTGCGCCGTCCCAAGAATTCGACTGCGACCTTTTATCCAAGCCTAAAACGGCTGTGGAGTTGGCCTTCCTGGACTGCAGGCTTTATTATTTAGCTACGGCCTATGCGAGGTTTCTTGATTTGATTCATAGCCCACAGGAGAAGCTTTGGGTACCATCGCGCAGGCCTTGTCCCGCAGTCTTCTAATCTCCCTCCTGTGGACACCCGGGGATATCCTTGCTGACCCGTCCAGTATGTCTTTCAGCGCGCCCAAACTTTAAACAATTATTAGAGGCGCGTTAAACCCTCCGAAACCCTCTGGATTTAAAAGGTCCGCTATTTCCGTCTCCGATAATCATCTGTTCCCTGCCGGGGTCGTCTGGAACTCGTTTCTTGAAGTTCCAAGACGCATCCCTCCGTGCGATCCATATTCATGACAAGGGCAATTTGCTCCCCCTAGCGAATCTCTTACAGGACAAGGTCTAGCGACCGCTAGACATTTTATTTCAATACTTCAGCTTAAACATTTTTTGCCACTGACATCAATAAACTTAATTTAATAGGGCCCTAACCCCCTATGGAAAGACCATAGTCTTTCCTCTTCTGTCCCTAAGGCATTTAATCACCCAGATTTATCTTTGGCTGCTCTTTCCCCCGCTGACCAGCTCCCCTCCCTTCCTACTGTGCAGCTTGGGAAAGAGCTACAAATACCTTCACCCCTTACCAATGGAACGCTGTTTCCTATCTTTACCCACAAAGCTGTCATCGCAGTAAATCCCAGGAAACCTGCTACAAACTTCTTCTTAGGTGGTAACCGGGCCAGGGTTTGTGGGGGTGTTTTTTTTTATTTTTTTTTTTTTCTTTACAACAAATGGTATCCCTCCGTCCCCGGACATTTGCAGTCGATGTAATAGAGGGACCTGGCACCATGGTTCATATATGGTGGGGATGTGAGGCCTTAAGAGTTCTGGACACTGTCCTTCAGGCTATGAAGAATGCATGGGGGTGAATGTACCAAACCTTTCGCAGAAGCAGTGCTTCTATTTATGTTCCATCTCTCAACAATCCACCTTTAAAAATCTCTGATTCGGCACCTTCTTCCAGGCAGCCAAAACGGTAATCCCAGGCACTGGCGCCAGAACCTCACCCCCCTCTCTGTGCCGGAGTGGATTTGGGGAGGTCTCCTTTTCTCTACGCATGGGAGGAGCTCAGGCTCGCTCCCCTAGGAGGGCTTTGGGGTTCCTTCGTGTGTGGAACGCCTGGTGTCCCTCTATCAAGACACTCAATTCATTCAGGGCCCTCTCGGGATAGGAGGTCGGAACGGGGTCCTTGACATTGGCCCTTTCTTGTGCTACATATCTTTATCACTGCTGCCCCTCCTCCCCCCCCTGGGACCCGACGGAACCCCCCCCCCCCCCCCCACACACACACACACTTTTTTTTTTTTCTTTCCTTCCTCTTTCTTCCCTTCTCAGTGCCCTTTCTTTTATTACTTTTTGTATTTTCCTGGCAGTCACATTGTCAATTTGTTCTACCCTATGCTCATTGCAGAACGTACATATACTCTTGCATACCTTGGTATGTGTCTATTCAAGATGTTTCATATTGTGATCTGACTGCTCACTATGTTTACTTATTTGCAAAAAACTGTTAATAAACACTAAGTTTAAAAAAAAAAAAAAAATCTTTTTCTCATGAAACTTTCCCTTTCAGGATTCTATTAAATGGGCATCAGTGACAGTGGGCAACGCCAACAATCAGGGCTGCCATAAGTATTTTCAAGGCTCCATACCACCAAAGCATTTGGGGCACTCACCCATTACCAGTTCCTATCCTGAATTGGGCCCTTTTTTTAAATTTTGATCAGTGCCCCATACAGGAGTACTGCCAATACTGCCCTGATGGTGTTCCTGCTTACAGTTTAGCACTAATTACTGTTATGCACCTGGTCATGTAATTAGACACAAAGTTAAGTTCAGGTGCAGCCCAGAAAATGGTGGTAAATTGCAATCACTATCAGCGGCGACTAATGCACATGTAATAGCACCCTAAGGCTCAGGGATCATCTGAAATGTTTTGCTACTAATAACCTTCGTTGATCTCTTCCTGCCTAATTTTTCTCACCCTTCATTTGTCAGATGCTTGGGCCTATTGAGGTTTGACTCTTGTTTGTTCTTGGTGTCCAGGTTTTGTAATTGATCCAAAGCTCAGTATCATACTGTCTTTATTTCTGGTCCCTCTAGTGTTGCATCTCTATTCCAGTGTGGCTTTACTTGAACACTTTTGAGTGATTACCACATTGTTTTAGAAGCTGGTAGTATCTATAGAGAAATAAACATGAAAGTGGGACTCATCAAGGTTCCTGGTATGCAAAGGTCCTTTGTTTTCTTGCAACTGCTGTTTGCGGACTAGTGACTATGGCACAAAAATTTTAACCTGAAAACCTGTCTACAGTCAACTACAACTATCATTTGTTCTTACATTTTCCCAAACAAACAACTTTTGGTTGAACTTGACGGTTTACATCAACTTTAATCTACAGTAATGTGTATGGGCTCCTTTGTGTCAATTGCGGGATCAGATCCCATCTTGCAAAGTTAGGCAGCGTTTACCGTAGAAGCCTTAGAAATGGCTTTCCTAATCTCGGAGGACAGGTTCTATGCATGCTTATATGATGGCACCATTAAGCTACATTCATATCACGTTTATGGCCTCTGTTCGTGGGATCCATCAGGACGCCGTCCAATACATGAAGCGTAAACATTCAGTAAATAGAGTGAAAATAATCCAATTTGGGCTACTTTTGCGCTAGAGATTTCTATGGCCCCATCACAGCATGACCACAGTATCCCTTGGGATACATTTTTTTTATAGCATCCCAATTGATTCCACAAATGGAGACCATACATGTAATGTGAATGGGGCCTTATTTCTTTAGTATAAGAGATAAATGTCTGGTATGGGATAGATATTCTGGTCTCCCCCATATATTCTTTGTGGAAACCTGTAACACTGAACATGCAATCTGATCTTGCAGGTAGCATGTTACAGAGCAGGAAGAGCTGAGCAGATTGATATATAGTTTTGTAGGAAAAGGTTCAGTAGAAATTAGGTGTTATTGGTGACCTTCCTGGTATGACCGTTCATACAGAGATATATTTCAATCACTGATACCAACTTTGGAGGGAGTTGTAAGTCCGTGTTGCCAAATGACCGCCCCAAAACATCACTGCTCTAAAGGAGATCTGCATGGAGAAATGGGCCAACATATCAGCAACAGCGTGTGCCAACCTTGTGAAGACTTACAGAAAACGACCTCTGTCATTGCCAACAAAGGATATATAACAAAGTATCGATATGAACTTTTGTTATTGACCAAATACTTATTTTCCACAATAATTTGCAAATATATTCTTTCCAAATCAGACAATGTAATTTTCTGGATTTGTTTTCTCATTTTGTCTCTCATAGTTAAGGTCGACCTATGATGTCAATTACAGGCCTCTCATCTTTTTAAGTGGGAGAACTTGCACACTTGGTGGCAGACTAAATACTTTTTTTCCCCACTGTAATATGGTACTAGCAGATGAGATAGCATGATAATGTGACAGGTTTCCTTTAAGTTTTTTAATCAGAGTAAGAGCATCATTTCGAACTGGGTCCTAATCTGTCCCAAGCTAAGAGTTAACTCTACTAAATTTGTTTTATCCAGGCTGCAAAATAGTTTCTATAAAGTAAAAAAAAAACAGAAGAAAAGTGGCGGCCTTCCAAGTTCTGTAGTGTATAGTAAAGGGAGGGGATGTGATAGTCAGTGGAGTATCTGTTCAAGATGAATTGATGTATCACAGATGAAGTCCTATGTTCTCAGAGAGAAGTTCCAAGCAGCATATGTTCTATGGGGGACATGTATGAACCTAGAGCCGACTCCACAGTTCTACCTCTGTTTTTCATAGTGTATGATCTGACAGTATGCATAAAAGTGTCTCGCAGCACTTTATAAATGTGTCCCGTTCTACGCCAAAAGTAGTCTCAGCCGTGACACTTTAATACTGGTTTGAATTTGTACAAAAGTTGCGCGTCCAACTTTGGTGCATTTTTGGCGCATTGTTTGACGACCCTGAATCTTTGACGCATGTCTGGTGCAGCTTGTGCAAGTTTTGGCGCACAACAATTCGTACATTTATAGAACAGGGCTATGACAGTTTGTTTGGCTCAAAGTACACCAAAAAATTGTGCAGTCCCATTCATACATGTCGGCCTATGTCTTCAGTGCTTATAGTATCAACCAAGTATAAGAATAAAAAGGGGTGATCTTCCCTTCGATTGTAGATCCAGAATTAGATTACTCATTTATGGAGACAGAGTAAATATTTTGCATCCCTGTTCTCCCTAAGCTGACTTCTCTATTTTTTCTTTCCTGACCTCTTGTACCAGTACTTCTGCCTCAATGACTTATACTTCCTTCCTTAATGAATCTATTCAATTACAACCAGAAAATGTGCTTGAAATAAGAAAGTGCAGCAAATAATAGGAGAAAAAAGCTATTAACCTTTTCTTCTACCTCCAATAAAAATACCCTTTAAGGAGTATTCTTATCCCATCTTGGTCTCGCTTCTCATCAGCATAGACAGTTTATTTTAGAAATTCTGTCAGGATCTGTAGAAAAAAAATTGTAGTTGTGCTATTTTTTCATGAATATGTCATACTATGCGGGGTAAACCCAACAGACCCCATTGAATACAATTGGTGTCTATGTCCTTGAGTGTGTGGTATAAAATGGGTCCGGCTCTACCTCTACAGTGGAAGTTATGGAACCTGTGATGAAGATGAGATGTGAACTAGGTCTTCTTTCTGCATTTTAATTTCTTAGCACTACACAATGACATGAGAGATTTTCACAAATCTTTCCTTTTTATATTACCTACTTATTATTTTCTCCTCCAGGACCCCAAAGAGCTTTGTTTTTGGTTTGGCGTGGGCTAAATTCCTACCCACATACGAGCACTGATAGGTCCTAGCTTAAAGAGAACCTGTCACATAGGTTATGCCTCCCTTGCTGAGGACAGCACAAGCGTTTTAGAGTATTTAATGTTCAAATCCGGCAGTTTTCAGCCAGAAAAGAGTCCAGCTTATTCATGAGTAGGTGTTATCCCCACCTACCCAATGCTAGCCCCACCCACCTGACAGTTATTCACACGTTTCTACCCATTCAAAGTAATAGGTTAATCAGTTGTGAGGTGTGCGGGACTAATCTCAGTCGGGCGGGTCATGGATTAAGCTAGATTTTTTTCATGAATAAACTAGACTCTTATTCATGAATAAGGAGAATAAGTAAGAAAGGTTAAAATAATAAAACTTATTTAGTCCTGAGAACTGATGACTCTGGGGAGACATGATTTATTTATATTAGTATATAAATGACCCCTACAAAAAAGTATGGGGAAAAGCTATTTCATGTAAAGCCTCTTCAAAAAACATCTGGAGAAAAAAGATTCAATATTCAGAGGAGAAAATCCTCCTTCACCATGAGATCTATGAATCTGTGGAATAGCCACCCCAGGAGCTGGACACAGCAGAAACAGGTGAGGGTTTTAAGAAAGTCTTAGATAACCACTTACTTCTAAATAATCTTAATACTTACGTAGCCATATAAAATATCTGGATCCAGTCTGATGCCACCTTTGGCGTCAGGAATGATATCTTCCATTACGACAGATTGGTTCTTGCCTTATGGGTTCCATCGTCTGCATCAGTAGAGGAATCAAAGCTTAAAACTTCCCTATCCCCATTCCTTTCATTCACATCTTTCTTCACCCTTGGTTGAACTTGATGGACATGCATCTTTTTTAAACCATACTAACTATGTAAGGAACTCAGCTCCTCTGGAACATGCCATCAACCATAGTGGTGGTGCTATATTTTTGCCTACACAAGACTCCCAGGAATGTTTATAAGGAAAGGCTAAAACTGTACTGTTCATGAGATTATACATTTGGAAGATTAGTCCAAGTAAAGGGCTCGTAAAGGAATAGAAAAGCATGGCTGCTTTCTTCCAGTGAGAGCACCACACTTGTCCATGAGTTTGTTTCTGGTTTCACAGCTCAGCTCTGTTGAATTGAATAGGGCTAACCTCCAATACCAGAAGCAAATTCATGGACATGGGTGGCACTATTTCCGGAAAAGAGTGTCCATGTCTTTTTAATCCTGGACAACCCCTTTAAGGATGGACCTTGTAAGGAAAAGGAAGAGTAAAGGAATCAGATCCATAAGTAGAGTGACTATGATGTTTGATTTGATAGAAACCATGTCAAGGGAATGAAAGCATATAGGGGCCACAGTCTAACAAAAGCTAAGGTTATAGAAGGAAGGCAATGGCACGCTTCACATCAAGGGTACAAGGTGAGAGGTGTTTGTTAAAATATAATGATTTCAAGAGTAACAAACTCAGTGACTGATGAGCAGCCACGGCACCCCTTCTCTCTGCTCCTCATTTCTACCTCCTCTAGGCACATTGGGCGACATGTATGAATTTGAATACACCTTTTTCTTTACTTGGCGCCAACACCCAAGTTCTAAATAGATATAGAAGATCTTAGAATACGACAGTATGTATGAAAATGCTTGGCGCATTATATAGAGTTTAATGCGGCAAACATTGTATGGTGCATAGAGTGTAATGGGCCAAACTTTGTATGGCAGTGCCGCATCAAACTTTGGTGCATTAAAATATGTTGTCAGAGGCACATTGCGCCAAGTTTACTCATACACTTGTAAAGAACCGGCAATATACGGCAAAATAAAGCAAATGCGAATTCATGGGTGTCACCCATTGTGACTACAGACTAAGGTTATTTTGCCCATCAAACACAAAGTTGCTCCTGAAATTATTAGATATTTATAAAAACCCCTAACTTTGCACCTCTGGCGTGAAGAGTACTATTAGCTTCCTTCTATATTGTGACTGGTTGGGATCATCCTCCAATTCTCCTCTGAAGATTGAAGCCTTCGGCTAGAGAAAAAAGGATTCAATCTCCAGAGGAGAAAAGCGTTCTTCACTGTGAGAACTGTGAATCTGTGGAATAGCCTGCCTAAGGAGCTGGTCACAGTAGGAACAGTTGGGAATTTCAAGAAAGGCTTAGATACCTACCTGAAACTTAAGAATATTAATGCGTATGCAGCTATGTAAAATTCTGGATCCTGGCTGGTCGCGGTTCTGTGGTCAGAGATGGGGTCTCCCCTGGAGCAGATTGGTTCTTGCCTTGTGGGTTTCAGCGCATTAACCAGTGGTGAGGCTTGGCTTAAAATCCTTGTCTCCCTCCCTTCGACCACAACTTACCCACTCTTGGTTGAACTGGATGGACACGTGTCTTTTTTCAACCGTACTAACTATGTAACTATATACTGTGTGCTGAACTGATTTGCTCCAAAAACTGAGGTTAGACTATTGGGTAGGAGGGGAGTATTGAGAGATAGAGTTAGAGGGAATTTTAGAATAGAAAGTTGAAAACATGATAAGTGAGGCACATTTTACCTGACAGTGTGTTAGAAGGAATATTGGGCACAAGCCCCCACATCAAGCAATATAGGTATACAGGGGCTAAATACAGTTTATTTGCTTCAGTCCATTTATTTTATGTGATAAAGTAATTCTTAAGTCTTTATGATGTTAACTGAATTAAAATAGAGATTAGGTCAACTGTTAGGGCTCACCTGGGGATGACTTCTTGAGTTTCAGATAATATCCAGAAAGGCAAACTGAACATGGACAGAGAATTCAGGAATCTTAATTGGGAGCATTTAAGGCAGAAATAGGACTATTGAGCAAAGTAGTCCAATTAATGTAATGGCATCCATCCTTCACCTGTTTTCTACCTAATGGAAGTCCATTACCTATCTGCTGTTGTCACCACATAAAGTAGAGTGGAGACTACTTGGTCTTTGTGGATAAAGTAAAAAAATTAAAACAAAATGTAATGGGAGTTGCTATATATTTAATGACATTTTTTAAGTTTGCATTCCAAGAACAAGATAGGTCAGTAGCTATCACACTCCTGGAGGTCCTTTCCTAGTTTGGAAATTACTGTGATGTGTGAATTCTACTAGCAATGCTGTTTACTGGGGAAGGGAATTCAAAAGACGAGGCATATGGGGAACTAGTTGTCACTGTATGTTTTATACTATAAATGGGTAAGATCTTCTGACTCCAGGGTCTTCTGACTCCTCCTAGCTTGTCCACCAAGGCATTCTGATAATGGTGGGACTTGACTTCTGAGGAAAGTTTGGGAAGGAAACAAAAGGTAAGTGTTGGAAGATGTAAGCAATTTTAGGCGGATCATAGTTGTTGATACTAGTGTAATCTTTAATAAGGGTCCTTCAACTGTATGTTTGCTATAGGGTATGAACTTAGTTACCATACTCATAAAAGCACTGTTTCGTGTAGTGTATTAGTGTTTTACCTTGAAAAGAAAAAGGTCCTTCAGCTTAGATATAAGGAGTACAAGTGGTTTCAGGAGGGGTGTGATTGAATGTGAGTCTCTAGTCAACAGAATTCCAGCTCACATTCAGCAAAATCCCCTTTAACTTACTAAGGGGTAAGGTACAGAAGATAGTTTTGAATCAGAAGCAATCGGTTATTTATAGAGATTTAAAACATACAATATCAGTAACTATAATCATAGAACAAGTCTTTTTTTTTTATATAATTCAGTGTTTTGCTTCATGATCCCTCAAAGAAGTGGGTGAATAAATCATGCATGATTATTCCCCTTGTTTCATGTACCTACACACTCTATGCCATTATTATCAGACTGTGTTGGGACGTACGCAATTGACAAGGTGAATGGTAACACCCATGTGTCCACTTGAGCAGAACCTGCACTCCTACACCTTCGGTTTGAGGATGTCCAGTCCAGCATCTTTGTTGCTTGTCCCCCACGGCAGGGCTTTCAGTCGGTTTTGCAGACTGTTTTCGGATTTGAAAACCATCTGTAAATCTTTACCCTCATTTTCTTTAGCAAGACAGTGGTCGTCTTCGAGGTGTGTTTGGGGTCATTATCATGTTGGAATACTAACCTGTGGCACAGGGGATCATCTTGGTTTCATTGGACCACAGCATTAGGTTCCAGTTATCCATGTCCTTAGTCTGCTTGTTTTCAGTAAACTGTTCGCGGGCTTTCATGTGCATCATCTTTAGATGAGGCTTCCTTCTGGTATGACAGCCATGCAGACCAGTTGGATGCAGTGTGCAGCATATGGTCTGAGCTGTGACAGGCTGACCCTCACCCCTTTAATCCCTGCGGCAATGCTGGCAACACTCATATTGTGAAAAGTCAATCATTGGATAAGACACTGAGCAAATGCACTCAGCTTCTTTGGTTGACCAAGGTGAGTCCTTTTTTTAGTGGAAGCTGTCTTGTTAAATTGCTATATGGTCTTGGCCACCATGCTACAGTTCAGTTTCAGGGTGTTGCCAATCTTCTTATAGCTGAGGCTATCTTTATGTAGTTCAACAAATCCTCAGACAGGTCTTTGCCATGAGGAGCCATGTTGAACTTCCAGTGACCAGTATGAGAGAGTGTGAGAGCGATAACACTAAATTTAATACACCTGCTCCCCATTCACACCTGTGACCTTGTAACACTAATGAGTCACATGACACCATTGAGGGAAAGTGGCAAATTGGGCACAATTTATAAATTTTTACTTATTGGTGCACTCACTTTTATTGCCAGCAGTTTAGACATGTATGTTGAAATATTTTGAGGGCAAACCAAACTTACACTGTTATACAAGCTGTACACTGACTACTTTACATTGTATCAAAGTGTCATATCTTCAGTATTGTCCCATGAAAACATATAATACAACATATACAAATATGCGAGGGGTGTACTCACTTTTGTGATATATTGTGTGCATATATATATATATATATATATATATATATATATATATATATATATATATATACATAGAGAGAGAGAGCTACCTATTCTGTGTAAATAGATATATAACTACATTGTCTGAGGACCATATGAAAAACTGCTCCAAAACCAGCACCAAAAAAACAAAACAAAACAAAAAAGCGGGTAAAAAAACCCTTGCATAAAATACTGTCATACTAGACGCTTGATTCAGAATCCGACGATTATTTTGCCTTGTGTTGTGTGGATGTGTTGGATCACAAGGTTGTTTTGGTTGTTATTTTTGAAGCTGATTCAGCATCAAAAACATTGTCCTAAACAGACTGCAAACCGTCTCATATTGTTTTCAATGGAAAATCAGTGTTGCAGTGCCCAAAGTGCTGTTTCTCTAGGTCAATGTTCAACACTGAATCCTAACATAGTATAAAGGTTGCCTCTAATTTCAGCTTCAAAACCACATCTGAAATTACAAATCTGCACCCTTAAACCATGTTGGTTTTAGACGAGGATTTCAGCCTTCTGAACCTACCCTAAAGCCAAGTTAACACTGTGTCTTATTGCTTGCATTTTGACGTGTAACATTTTTAGGTTCCCATTGACTTAAAGGGGTTTTATCGTTACAAAGATCATGTCTCAGATTATGGGGACAGTAAAAATAAGCACTTTTGTAATTGGGTTGCTTTACCTCTGTCACTTGGTTTAGCAGATATGAGCTTCTCTGTAAATCTGCATTCTGTTTCTGCTGTTGCTCTGATGCTGGTCAAAATGCCCCCTGGTTGATTTTCTAGACACACCACCTGCACTGTGATTGGCTGGCTGACATTTCATTCAGCCTGTTGGGATACGCCCCTAGACAGGAAACGCCCCGGCCACACCCCCTGCGCTGTGACTGGCTGCCTGCACACTCTGTGTTTACTCCCCTCTGAGCTGTTAAAATTGTTAGTGAAACTAAGGTCTGCTGTCTCTATATATATCTCCCAATTCTATGGTGATGATCTGGGCAATGACTGCCTGTTTAAAGGGCTTTTGCCAAGAGGTTGTTTCACCTCCTCACAAGTCCAGTCCTTAAGTTTGAAAAGAGGGCGTTCTAGTCCTCAGGGCTAATGCAAGCCCCGCCTCCTTATGATGTCATCATCTGTAGTGTATAACATAAGGATTCAACAATGTGTCTGCATAAGCTGCTTGTATAGTGCAGTGCTTAGGTGATCAACTTTGCAAGAGAGAGATTGGGAGTTCAAGCCTCATCAGTAGTTTTCTTTTTTTTTTTCTTTTATAAATGGTACACATATGTAAAGATATGAAAATATATGTGTAGACATCTATAATTTTATTTATACACACACAAAGCTCCCCTATATAGTGTCCTATTGTCACAGTAGTCACACCAAGAACTTCCAACATATGTGATACAATGCATATACTCTGTGGGATGAGACATGATATAGGGGAGCTATGTATGTGTATATATATATCATTATAGAGATTGACATATATATTTTAGGTCTCTATACATATGTGGAGAATTTAGGGGGGAAAAAAAAAATACTCTGTGAGGGACTAGAACTCCAAACCCCTTCGTTGTAAAGCTAAAACTCTACCACTGCACCAACAACCCAAGTTAGTAACAGGCTGAGCAGGGTCTTTTCTAAAAGCTGAGTGCTTCTCCCTCCATTGTTTTCACTCTCATGTTACTGACAGCAAGCAGAGATCTTTACTTGAAGCTGACATTTGTCCTTGTAGTTGAGTAAAGGTCTCTGCCTGTTGTCAGTACAATTTGGGTGAAGACCACTAGAAGTTAAAGCTGCTGGCTTTCAATGTCATTTGTGTGTAAACTAAGACATATGACAGGTGCTTGCTGGAGTTTGGAGCCTCAAGGCTGCAAAAATAAGCATGCAGGAGGCTACAGAGCTGTTATATCCAGACAACCTTCTGCATCCCCTGCCTCAAACAAAATGATGATGTCACAGTTCTTCAGTGAAGGGAGACACGCCTCCTGGGAGGAGAGACAGCCTGCTGACAGGAGAGACATGTCCCTGGATTTCAAACTCAATCTGAGAAAATTAGCAGAACAGCACGAACAGCTCAAACGATAACACCCCTTTAAATAGGAATAAATGTGCATCAGGCACACAGATATGATTTTTGTTCCCTGCTTGCCACACCAAAAAACTGATCAAATACAATAAAATTTCCTATACTGAAAAAAAACGCATAAAAAATAAATCAAAAGACACCTCAAATAAAGAACACGTGCATAAAAGTGCATGACAAAACATGCTTAGAAGGCTGTGTCTACACAGCAATGTTAAAATGCCGTCCAAAATCCGACGCCATGTTAACATTGCTGGTGGGTGTTGTTTGCCGCAGAGTTGTGCTAAAAGTCGCAGTTGGTTTTCAGATTTGCAGTCGACCCTGGACTTTGAATTTACGGGAATCCGACGGCAATCCCGCGGAATGTGTGACATGATTCAAACACTACCGGAAACTGGTGGATTTCAAAACCGTTCATAAAAAAATCTGTGCTGTGTAGACTACAGCACAGATTTTTTTATTGCTGTCTATGCGGCACTGTCTACTGTCTAACTACTGAATCCACCGAAAATCCAACGAGAATACCGTGCTGTGTAGACATAGCCTTAATGTGTGTTTCTCCTGTGAAATAAGCGCTTGTTTTGCTGCAAATAAATAAGTTGTGTGAACATAGCCTAAGGATGTAATTCATTTTTTAACTCCTTAACGACCGCCCACCGTCTTTTGACGTCGGCTGGTGCAGGTCGTTAATCTGCAACGACATCTTTTGGCGTCGCTGCAGACATCGGAGTTTACGGCTCACGGCGCCTCAGCAGCGCAGGGAATGGGGCTGTTCCCAGCGCAGCTCCTACACGCACCGGGGAGCGGGAGTAACCTCAGCTCCCTGGTGCTTTAACCCTTTGATTGCCGCAGTTCGTCACCGCAGCGCAATCAAAGGGTTCCCGCGCTCTGTTGGCGTGATCGGGAACACCGGTAACGACATGAGCCCGAGGGAACAGTTTCATGTCAGTCCTGGGGACTAGAGTAGCCAGGGCTGTCTGTGTAACAAAGCCAGTGATAGGGCAGACTGCGAGCCTGATTCTGCTGTGTCAGACTGACACAGTTTACAATGTATTAGCATATATGAATATGCTAATACATTACTACGTGTAAACAAACAAAAAAAAACTAACATAGTTCTCCTTCATGGTAACAAAAAAAAAATTAACAAAAACAAAAAATAGTAAAAAACAACAAAACACAATAAATACTCAAAAAAAATACAAAAATAAAAACAAAATAAATATATCATACCAAACCACACCCAAAACAATCAACACATTAAAAATTTAACCCACACCCTAAAAAACCTTATACAAAAACAAACATATATAATAAAAATATAACATATCACTTTACACACAAAAAAAACCTAAACAACAAAAAAAAATTTAAAAACTATAAAACAAAACATCAAAAAAAAAAATATACCAAAAACTCAACCCCCTAACCTACCGCATACACTAACAAACACCTCTTCACCTCAACATTAAAAATAAAAAAATAAACCTAAACACTAATTCCCACACTCACATTCTTCAAAACCAAACACATTAAATTACAATAACAAAACCTTTATTTTTCCCAAATTTTATAAAAAAAAATTTTACTCTTCAGATATTATAATTATAATAAAATACACCACCAATTAATAAAATTATTATTCTTATTACCAACATATTAAATTTTTTTAACAACCTAATAATCACAAACACTTCCCCTTATAAAAAAAATCCTAACCTAAACAAAAAAAACAAATCAATAATCACCTCAGTACACTAACAAACAACATACAAAAACACTTAAAATTTCTCCAAAAAAATTCAAATAATAATAAAAAACAAAAAAATAATTCAACAATCACATTCACCTCCCATTTTTTTTATAATACACAATACACACACCATAAATAACCCAAAAATAATACCCTTTAAACAAAATTACCCAAACCCACCACAAAAAAAAAAATCAACCAAAACTATTACTAAAAATATAAAAATATTAAAAACATCAAAACTCCCAAAACAAACCACATAACTTAAACAAATCACCAAATCATCTATATCACTTATAACATTAACCTCCTCTTTCATCTCATCAAAATCACACAATTTAAATAAAAAAACTACATCAAAATAATATCAAAACAAACAAAATTTTAATAAATAACTAACCATTAAAAACAACACACTCCACACAAAACCATCTAAAATCCCAAAACACCTCACAATACACTACCTTTTTCAACTCCATATCCCAACTCCATCACATAAAACAACACAACCCACAACAACTCCAATAACAATAAACAACCAACTTCCAAACCATCAAAACTCCTCCATCCACCCAACCATCATAACCCAAATCCACTAAATCATTATACATACATCCCAACCACATAATCACATACCCCACCCCCATTCCCTCATAATCCACAAAACTTTCATAAAAAACCACAACTAAATTCTAAAATTTATCCAAAAATAACCTAAAATCCCTTTAAAAAATACAATCAAACCCCAACACTCCCCATCCCATCCAACCCATAACACCCCCCCCATATTCAAAAACCATCCCCCTCCACCACAAAAACTCCTCATAAAAACCCTTTTAATACACTACCCCATCAACTCAAACCCCCATACTTTTCCCCCACCCATCCTCCTAAACCAACACAAAATCAAATAACCACAAAAAAATAACCTTCTCACCCTATCAAAACACCCCAACATATCAAACACATTAACCCCCCTATCTTCACATATACCACAACACATCATAAATAAACAATTCACCTCCTTTCTATCCCCCCACACCCCCTTACCCCTCCCCCCACCCCCTCCCTATCTCTCCAATAACTAACACATCACCAAACCCTCCCCCCTCCTAACAACCATTCCCCCTCCCTCTCAAACACACCAACTCCTCTTCAATCCACACATTCTCACCACATACCACCCCTCCCCTCAATCCTACTATTCCTCTCCCCTCTCAACAAACCACCCATCACACATCCCCAAACCTCAATCTCCCCCCCCAATACCTACCTCAATCCTAAAATACACCACCCCAACATACCTACCTACTCCCCCAACTTTACCCCATCACCCTCCCTTTTACCACAACTACATCCCCCCCACTACTCCTAATATAAATCCCAACCACAACACCAAATCCCACCCACAAACCCACTATAAAAACACCCCCCTAATCAACTCAAAACCCCATCTTTTCCCCTTACCCACCCCCCACAACCCCCCTACCCATAAACAATCAAAATAAATACCCTTCTCATCCCTTTAAAAACAAACCCCCCACATTCACCCATTAACCCCCTACACCTCAACATCCCCCCTCACCCCCCAAACCCACCTCCCCAAAAAACCCCCCAACACTTATTACAATTCATACCCTCATACACCTAAACTTCCCCCCTCATCCAAAACACCCACCTATCCCTAACCCTACACACATACTTATCACTCTACAATCTCACCCCCACACTTTCCCTCTTCACACTTATAATTCCTTTACCCTTTACTTCCACCATTTACTTCCTATCTTCTCTCTCACTCATCTCCTTCTCCCTTCATTTCCCTTCCACTTCAACACCAAATTCTAAACCTAAAAACCAAATCCCCAAAACCTCAATCCAACCCCCCCCCAAAAACAACCCCACCAAATTATATACATTCACACCACCACATTCACAAATCCAACCATTACCCCAACCCATTCTCCCCTACATAAATCATCCACCACCTCTATGATCAACACCATCATGAATTCCAAAAACAACCTCAAAAAAAACCATTATTCCTTAATGTCTATTAAATAGTGTGTACTCATCCCAAATGTCACCCCCCCAATAATAATCCTAACACCCGTGTACTGCATACAGAATGACACGAGCTCTGTGTCATATTATGAAAAGGAGAAAGTCTCACTAATACCACACACTCATGTCCACACCTTAACTGAGTAGTAGATGTGCTCCACTCTCGAGCCCCCTCTGACAAAATAGAGCCATTACCTACCTTTACTGACACATGTTCCGTCTATGCTACATCTTCTACGTACAACTACACTCCTCTCTTTCATACAAAGTCTGTTGATTATCTAATACCTAGTACTATCATAGCATACTCCAGAAGACACCTTCCCATCTGGCCACCACCATATCCCCAAAACGCACACAATATATATCATACTGTGCCGCTACCACTAGGTGACACTCTGTCACTCACCATGCTCGCGTGTGACTAGTCTCCCACAATACGTCTCCACATTTGAGTCTCGATGTGCTCCCATCCTCTCTGTCCTCATACGTGTCGTAACGCCCCTGTCTAGTCTCTACTATGTGTCGTGATTTATAGAAACTATGTAGTAGTCTCCATGTCTAACTGCTCCTCCCACTTGTTCTCCACATGTTCCATATCGCGGCTGAGTTAATCTCCACCTACTCGTGTTGTGTACGGTAACACTGCTTCTCTATCATGAATTCTCCACCTGTTCCCAATTCACCCTCTATCACACCCAGAGACACAAGTACTACTAGCCTAAACACTACATTAACAAATCAAGTACAGTCTCATAAGTGTGAAAGTTCACTTCACCTCACAATTAACAACTCCCATACAACATATTCTAGATTCGACCACTTAATATACCCCTACTTGTATCTACATAGATCCTACAGCACTATCAGATGTATAAAACATGCATCATAGTTGTCCCCTAGTCTCCTACAGTATGTACCTGTGTGCACACTATAGAGACCTATCGACCACTCTCTCACAAACCATATAAATCACACCTCATCCTATATCCTCACCGACCTTATATACCATCCATAAACTCATGCTTCCTCTCACCACATACTCCATGTCTCTACAGAATGTCATAGATCAGTTCATTCCACTCATCATCCACTAGTCCTTTGAACGCAATCTCATATATATTTCCGCCCACAACCAATCCCCCCTACCCACTAATCCAAATGTACCTGCTCTATAATGTGTGTGCTCATCACCTGAATAGTAGTCCACACGCACTCATCACTGCTGTCACAATCTAGCTTATACAAACCACATACGTGTGTGTCAGTGTTCTGATTCCTTGTGACCACTCCACTAATCAGATCACTCTCTATCTCACCATATATGAAGTTTAGTGTCCGCTTTGTCTAATACAATGTCCAACCCATATACACAACCCTCCTTCTAGTTGTCTCTATAATACGACATGCTGACACCAATGTGTTTACATTCGCTTGTGTCTGAACTGACGAGTCAATACAGTGTTGAGTGTGTGTACACCCTACTCCCCCCCCCACACGTTTACCTATCCCCGTCCGCATATATATACTAACCTACGCGTGTATCATAGTGTATGTCAACAGTGAAAGTCTCATATGATATTGTCCCGGACACACTGATGAAGAGTACCATACCTCTCTCACGACATACCATGTCCATCCTCGTATTTGTTCAGACAGAGACAACCCTTCGCCCACACTCATCCCAGTGCCCCATGATCCACACTTGTCCATCCGCATTCATGCATGATACTAGTCTAGTGTAGACCTGTGTAAGATATGTGCCACCTCCTGAATTGTGCTCTCATACTCTGTTCACCTCTGTAATACCTCTAAACTCTCCGACGCCTGTACACGACTCTGTCCTCTATTCCCCATCCAGCCCTACGAATGCGACCGTTCTACCCCGTACTCCCCTATTGTCACCTGTGTCTCTACTAACTCCATCTTACATACTCCACTCTTACCTGTTCATTCCTTGTGTCCTCTCACCTCACGTCTGTCACCCGACCGTCTAGATAGTATAGTTGTCCTGTGTAGACGCTGAACATACATTCCACTCGCGCCTATGTAAATGCCTATCCATAGTGTCGTTGTTCACCTATGGTTTGTGTGCAGTATAAGATGTTACCCCTCTATCCCTCGTGCTCTATACAAGTACCCTTGTCTCACACTATGATTACATCCAATCACTTGTTATTTATAATCATTATTATTATGTGATACGTTGATGTGACTTAACCCAAAATAGACCTAATTATGATCTTATAGTTTGTTTCGTCTCGACTTAAGTTGTCCTAAACACTCTGTATCATTAAATGTGGTAGTCGCTGCTTTTTCTGCCTGTTTGTGTCCCCACGCCATCATAATTTCTACACCGTACAGCTTGGAACGAGCCCACCTTGTCTCTTGCCGTGCGCCCCAGAGCATTTCCGGTGTACTCCATATAGAAAGTCGTAAAGTTGAGCAAGATTCATGCTCAATACTTCATATGTGATTATCCTTTATGCCTACCCATGTCTGATCTCATGTTCTTTTGTCTTTTGTGTCATATCACTCTGTACATGTACTCTATGACCCCACTGTATGTCCTGTGAGTATAATGGCTCTAAATTGCTCGTAATGAAATTCTTCACCAAACCCTAGAGTCCGCTCCCAATGTATATAGTAGACATAGAGTTCTCACCAAGTTCCCTGACCACTTAATGTGTCATCTCTCACATAGTTCATCACTGCCCTCTTGAGAGAGATAACAATTTGTTGTCAGCTCTCATCACTGTGTTGTCCCTCCTCGCAGACTATGGACTCGCCCACCTCAATCAACCTCATGTTACATTGTGATATAAAGCCAACACCTGCCTCCTTTGTGTGTGCACCACTCTACATGCAACCAGACCGTATTAAATCCACCCCCCAGTCATCGTCACTGAACTCGCTCCACTCTAAGTCAGACCACACCTCTCAGAATGACCAAAAACTGTATACTCCTCATTACAAAGATGTCCTGACCTTCAATGATACTCACATGGTCTCCGTTGTGATGTGTGCACCACCATCTCCGAAATCTCCTGTGTAGTCATGTTCTGTCACTCGTATAAGTTCCAATAACCTCTCGGTCCCCTTATCACGCGCTGATCCTGTCTACATAGCTGTTGTCTCCGCTCCCCACAAACCAGTATTGTCAACTGAGTTCAACCCATCTGTTCTCTTGAAGTCGTCTAGCAGACCCTCTCAAGAGCCATCCTCACAGTGTGTTTCACACAATCATGTTGTGTCCACATCCTACTTTCAGAGCTCCTATCTCCATCACCAAACTTCTTATTATTCCTTTCTAATGTAACTGCCCCCCCCCCCCCCCCCCCACACAAGTGTACTCGTCCCGTTCTCACTCCCTCCAATCAATATCCCCTCCATTCCAATCACCCCCTACCTTTCAAATTACACTCATGTCTGAAAGATCCTAGAGAATGTCATGTCATGTCTCCTGTCTCCTCTGTGTGCTCACCAGTTCTTCCTGATATACTCTCCTTATGATTACAACCAAATCCTCTATTCATATTAAATATGTGACCTCTTCACTTGTGTCTTAATTCTATCCCCCCACACTTAAGTCACGCCCGTCCACAGATCTACTATGTGTGCAGGTGTAAATGTGTACCCCATAACTCACATACCATCTATTGACACTTGCCACTCATATACTCGCACCTTACCTGTTGTCATGATACTAAGACTACACTATAATACATACTCATCTGTAATAGAGTGTCTCTTTACCTTGACTACGCATATATGATGAAAATCTATATACTGAGATTCACACCCACCACTCTGATTTTAGTCCCCCCTTCACCTCAGATACGGTCCGTGCAGTCACTTTCCCCGTGCACGCGTCTTCCTATCCAGTGATGCGACCCATACCATCTATCATCAAATCTTAATATATCACCGTTAGTCACATCCTGAGTCCTGTCAACATCCATCCACACATAATCATGATACAGAGACCAAGCCCCAATCACCACACTCGCCCCATTACACACCAGATAAGAATCTCCTTCTGTGTTACTGCTTCTCACCACCTGCCTATCACATCTTGTACTCACTTAATCGCACGATACTATAACAATGTTGTTACCCAATACCACATTTGTACCGTACCACCACTCCTTCTAGTGTTTCTATGTACCCGCGTCTCCAACATCTTGTCCCAGAACGTGATATAAGTGTCTCTCTCAATCAGAGTCCTAATGACCATATACACTCCATATCCTAACCAGCTACTGCAGATATTCCTGTCAGACACCATTCACTCCCTATTCTCGCCCTCACTTATATACACTCTGCACTCCCCACAATACTACACTTATTATCATCACTGTAATATGCAACTATCACCTCTTACAACAGACACACTCACTCATCACCACTCCCTACCTAATCATCATATTTCTCTGACACCTAATCAACAGATGTGTGTGATCTGTACATTCTTCTTGTCCCTCTATAATAATACTATGTCCGCACTCTCTCCGAGATCACTCTAGTTCACTAAGACACAGTTGTAGTGAAACTATACGTAGAATAACCTCTCAGAACCCGTAGTACTACTCTCATGTGTACTTTCCCATCCCAATAAAAAATGTCACACAATAGTCCGTCACATCTATTATCACTATAATAATATTCTCTCCAACTACGCAAGACTACACATCTTCCTATCACAGCACCAATAGACGCCTTACTCTACATTACTCCCTGCTACCATTCGTCTCCTCAGGATTGATCACATAACCAAGACTCACTGAAACATTGTTTGAACATGTTGATATAGTATATATACCCAATCCAAACTCATCCATGAGTGTTACGCAGTCTCATCAGCAATATCTCAAGACCCTTTATCTAGACATATATATCACCACTACCACACCATCATTGTTGAAAAGTCTCCAGTGTGAGTCTCTGCCAAGCTATATAGAAACTAGCTCCAGACAATCTCTCACATCTTCATATACTTTATGTGTAAACTACACACCTCCTTATTGTCATCTGTTTACGACTATCACATCTGTGTACATAGATACCTTATGATCGCGTCTGTAATGCTATCTTTCGTTGCCATCGTAAGTCTGTCGCGTATATCTACGACGTTTGTGCAACCCGTCCTCAGATGCGATGTGTGAATGTATTAACAACCCCCCCCACACACCGCCCTCTCCCCAGTTTCTATACTACCTCTCCCTAGCGTAATGAAACCTCTCTGAACATACAGTAAACATGGTATCAAACAGAGTACGTTGAAAGAGCTGCTCACTACATGAATCTCACTATAACTTGATGAACATGTGAACGATCCTCAGCCACGCACCTACCTACACTCATAGTCATTTGTACCCTAGAAGTGTGAGATCATACCCCCCTACAAAGATGAAACTACCCCCTTCTCTCATCACATCCCAGGCGTCCCTCTTCCATAACCCCCACCTTCACTATGTGTCTCACATAAGACACACTCACCTTTCGAACCCTCTTCATTAAACATATCCAAATTTACCTCTCCTCCTTCTAATAACATAACTAGTTCAATATAGTTAGTCTTATTACAGTCTACTCACTACTCACCAACACTCAAATGTCACATCATCTCCCCCTGTGTACCTGATACATGTGTTATGTCACAGTCGCATGTCAAATCACGCACAACACCTGTGACTAACTCCTAATCACATCATTGTCTTCTCTCCAGTGAACCCTACTCTATTACTCCACTGTAGGTGTTAGTGTGACCTCGCCTATTACCCCAAATACATCACCCACGCCTCTATAGTCACCATACTCATGCACCTACGTGTTCCACAACAGTCTTACACTGTCTCTTCGAGTCAACCTCTGCACCTCTTGCCCCTACCTCGCCACAGTGTCCAATACAGATGTTGAGCTCTGTCATATGCATAAGACGTAGACTGCATTTTGTGTGTCGACTGATATCATGCATGTGTGTGTCTACATAACTGCTTAGCAGCCGTTTCGCCCTCCTTCATCGTACCATCACCACACTACCTCAGTCTCCTCACACTAACTGTCTCATCACACTCCATTCTAACCTGTTTCTGTGTGATTACCATCTCAGAGTAAACAATCCTTTGTGCGCTGCACACGTCACCTTCACTCTCAATACCATACTTCATATCCTTCTCCCATCATATACCCATGTCGTCTCCCAGAGAACCCACATGTGTGTCCATCATTATAACAGCACTATAACTCATTTTTTTAACAACCACCCCCCAGAACATGTCAATAATCTCTGTCTGCACCTTTAGACATCAGATACTGCTTACCTAAAACTAGAGTAACCCAAAAGTGCGACAAAGTACATTTGAAAGTTACACAATCCCTCTAAATTTGCCATACCAATCCAGTCATCTATCTCTAGTATCTGAACTATATCCTCCGTAATTTGCAAGCCCAACACTAACACAATCATTGTCATCATGAATCTGAAACAGTACTCTCTCACTCCTCATCTGACAAGAATAGTGCATGATGATCCCAGTCGTAATCTATTGCGTTTCATCCCACTCACACATCAGACACACCTCACTACCACTTGTCCCGCTACAATGCAACAAAGAAACTCCTCCACTCAGAACTAATATCCACTGTGTACGACCTACAGAGTCAATACAAAACACATAGTCTACAACAGAGTGTTGTTTGACCAGATGTCACCATAGATCACCCTCTCTTACTCTATAGAAATGACCTCGCGTCATACTCTCGTCTACACATTAGACACATGACAGATCCATCCCTTAAATTTCCATTGACAATTGCAAATGACTCCAACATGTTCTCTTCACCCAGATAGATCCCATTAACTGTCCTACCAATACTCTGTCTCATGTACTTACCACACACCCCCACTCCATGTCATTGTATGTTCCAGTGTGCCTCACATTGACTCCACACATTCACCATGACTCTGTTCCCTCCTAAATCCCCAAGTGTCGCTCTCACACTGTGATCCCACTACCCACCCTGTACTGCCACTAGTGTGTGCCTCGTCCGCTTAGATCATCCGCTCCACAAGCACACCCATGTGTATCCCTCAACACCCTCACACAACCATATTCATCTTTCCTGAATCACTCTATACTGTAATAGACTCCCATCACCATCCATGTGGTAGTTCCTGTGTGTCCTCTGTAATGTCTCGA
Source organism: Phyllomedusa bahiana (assembly GCA_025379985.1). Classification (NCBI taxonomy): domain Eukaryota; kingdom Metazoa; phylum Chordata; class Amphibia; order Anura; family Hylidae; genus Phyllomedusa; species Phyllomedusa bahiana. Next base: position 102,787 of record JAODAL010007619.1, read on the forward strand.
CACTTCCATCAACTTCACTAGCAATATATTGTGTGTACTCAACACCACACACCCATCTCCCTTTGATGCCTACCCCCATGTTATCAACATCCACACACTCTGTGTCAGACTACTCATCAAAGTATAAATCGGTACACGCACCTTCCTTTAGTCATGATAATCGATGTACTCTCCCATTGGTTCTAACATGATACATAGAGGACACTCACTGCTCTCTCATGAGCCAGACTCATATATGACTCTCCCAACACTGTTGAAGTACATACCACACTGTTAATCGTCACATGTAATACGTCACTCTGTCCCTCCAGTTACTTGTCAGATGATCTATGTACATACTACCACACTGGTGATCTCACCCTACACATACTCTTCTACTGCCTATATTGTATACTGCTGAAGTGTTAGTGATCAATCAACATGACCTATCTTTATCAAGCATCACAGTGTATCGTATGTGTACCTCTACTGTGTCAATACCTTTCACTGATATCACACTTTATCTATTCTGTATCCACATACAGACTTGTCTATTGTGTAATCTCACTCTCCAATATACTAGTCTTCATCGCATGTAAGTCACATTGTAATGTGACGCAATCGACAATCCCCCTATTTCTAATCGTCACGACTCTCTCCCTTGATCACCATTGTTGTGCTAGACACACATGTGATGACTCACCAGATGCCCACAGTGTACTGTCCCATTTCGTTTCCTAACACATTACTTACCCCAATCACAGTCAGCTCAATGTAACTAGGTACAAGATGCAACTGTCCACTTTTCATGTGCACAGGTATGTGCAAGTCTCATTCCCGACCTATAGTATCTCAAAGAAACATTTTTAGTGTATGTAATCAGATTAACTGGTACTCGATTTAGTATACAGTCTACTACTACATCACATATCAAACAGATTTTAAGTAACAGATATTGTCAAACTCTATGTACTGACTGTCATCTCCCACAGTAACTCTACTAATCTCTTGAGTGTCCAGCTTAAGACATACATAGTTGTAAATAAATGTCACCTGTACGTAGTCTATGCTCGTATTTCTACTATGCAATGATGTGTAGCTACCATTCCACTCCTACACTCCTTCCATGTTTGTGTCTCTCTACTCTAGTTGTGTCCCCATACACCACTCCACCTTATTGATCTCACTAGTCTCTCAAATACAACGTGACACCACCTAGTGTGTCTAACAAGTACGTAGTCTGTGTGTTGTCATAATTCCGTCAGTACTGATAACGTGCCCCAACACATTTACTTGTGTGACAAGACTAGTAACATACGACAAAGACAATCCATCCCTGAGTGTCATGTCTGTCCATCCCAACTCAGCTTATATGCCTAAGAATCTCGTGTCAGATCTGACTCTCTAACAAAACTGTTATAAAATTAAGAACACATGTGCTCACCATGTTGCATGTAGTGTGATCAACTACAACTTTAACACCTCAATGTCACTGTTGTGTCACTTGTCTACTGTGTCACTTTCCCCCCAGAATATCTATTTGTATAATAGTACAATCAAATCTATTACTGTTCGTATCTTCTCTGCCTCAGAGTTGTGTCACCAGATAACCCTATACATCGCCCTACTTATGATATCACATATCATCAATGCCGGTGTGTAGTATCTGTGCTCCTCTGTCTACTCATCCCCACCCACTATGTCACCAACTAGTCGTACAGTGTGTAGAGACACCGTAAACTCTATGTATACTGTCTCTCTACCCCTATGTGTGTATGAGTCCTCAAATAATGTACTTGTAACCCTCACTTGTACATAAGTACCTCTCACTACTCAGATTCTAAGATACAACTCTAAGTGCGTCGCATTCATGTATTGTTAACAATCTTATCAACACACATGCCAACTTCTATTCACAGTCCTCTGTAAGTGTAATCAGTGACACATAATCTTTTCGACGTGCTATCACCTCCTATATTGACTCACCTAACAGTCATTCTCTTCGCACAGTCATCTTACCACCTATCATTACCCTCATATATGTGCTACACGTCATGAGCCATGTAAGAGCACCATCACTCTTTCTCTCCTATGATCTCTACAGAGAATAAGTGTTAGTATGCAACACACTTTTTAATCCACCATGTCGTGTGATCTGTGTTATGCGTGTGCCCGTCATCGTCGTCCTATAAACACTTACTCAGAATTACATTAGTGAACAAATCTTGTGCTATAACTGTTGTAAGTGCAATGTTTGTCATGAATCCTCTGTAGTCTAGAATGTATATGTGTGTATGCTAAATACTCAACATTCAACAGTCAGAACTCACACTGTGTCTCTATGCACACCGTTCCCAGTCTCGATCCACCCATACTAGCATGGTTTGTAGTAACTAATCTCATATAATTGACAATTAATATTCAACACAAAGTGTTACGTAGTGACCTGTGTTGAGTTAATGTCATCTCACTCAATAGTTGTCCAACCAAATCATTATAGGGCGTCTCATACTATGTTAGTAACAGGTCAGAGTGAGTGTCTTCAATGTCTCACTGAAAAGTCCGACTGCCGTGTAAGTGTACATCTGACATGTACTGTGTCCCTCTCTACTAATCAAACATTATCATTCCCCTTGCATGTGTCTGTTGACACATGTGTGTGATGTTCCTTGTGAACTCAGATAGATCTCAACGCTTTGTAGTACAACCTTCTTTTAGTCGATTCCCGTATAAATTTACTATTAGTTGTCCAATATATGCAGTGCACTTTTTTGATAGATACTAATCCAACTCACTTTCAACCACACTAAATTTATGACCCAGAACTCTTATGTCTTATTTCTCTACTATAGATGTTCATACACATACTGTGAGTCAATCCCATTAAGTATCCTATCTTTCTCAGATCTACACTTCAATCACTCCTAGTCGTCTCACCTCATAATGTGTCTGGCAAAAGATGAGTTCTAAGTCGCTCTGTAGATACACTCATAACTCTCTCTATGCTGGTGTGTTTCAATTTCCTTTGTACTCCTTAATTCATCACAACTGCATTGTGTATCTGTCACACAATAGAAACCTTCTGTCTCCTCCTCACCTGCTCCTATTACTGTCTTCACTCCTCCTGGTCTTAGATTCCCACTACACTCTATCCTCTATCTAACCAGACATGTCAATGTGTTGTAGATGTGTGTCTGTCCTGTCTATCTCAAAAGTAATTAAACACCATACTTGTGAATTTTAAAAAGGCAAAGATCACCTATCATGTGCTCTGTTCCTATACTATATATCATCTCTCCTATGACACCTCTACATGCTCGTCAAGTTCGTTTCACATATAAACTGCTCTTGTCATTCAACATCTCTCTATCTTGTCATGTAGAACATCTAGATTCCTAAGTTATGCTATTTTGGTGTAATACTTATGTCTTGCTCCTTGGTATGTTTTGTTCTACTCCCATTGACTGACAATCTGACCCCCACCTCTACAAAGTCAGTGTTTGTGTGTAATTGATTCCCTTCCAGATAGTTAGCTCCCTACTACACTCTCTCCGAACTACCTCACAATATGCCTCACTACAGTTACTAGTGTAGTACTGTCTCCCATAGTCACTCTGTGTGTGTTCTATTATTGACTGTTCATCTCCAATTGTTTCAACAATCTAATAACAACTCACCACATGCTGTCTGTTAGGCACTATACATATACAAGATCTCTCTACACTCGTCACATCTCATGTCTCTAAGCATTCTGTGTCACTCTTAATTAATATATTCCTCTTCTTTATAACTGTCATGTCACCATTGTCATGTCACGTCATGATCTCACACTGATGTTTGATACGTATAGTGATATTTCCTAATCTCACCCATGTCACATTTTTATTTTCTGGGTGTACATACTTCTCAGAACAGACTATATGTGTGTCATACCTATGTACTATTATTAGAGAAACTACATCCTCTCCTGTAGTTGTTGTCTGTCTACTACTGTAAATATGCTACTCTATACACGCACTAGAGCATGAAGATGTCACATCTCTTGTCCATGTTCCACTCTAATGTGTCAAATATGTGCCACACACTGTACTTGCTCACACTATCCTGAACCATAATGTACTCCTCTTACTCATGCGTCATCTCCACAAGAATAATTCATCACAGATTGGAAATAGACTAGTCATTCTGTTCTGTCAGTATGTACCTGACGTGTGTCACATTGAATTATCACAACATCTGTCATACCATCGATTTCAATAATACATGTATGTTGTTGTGCATCCAGTGACAAGATGTAATTTGAAAGTACATAGCTATGACACCTAAGTTCCTACCTCTACTGTGACTTGTTCTCATGTGTGTCACACCTATTCCCTCTTCATCTCTCTGTATATATATCTCACTCATTCCCATCCACTGACCTTATATTGTATCGATCTATGTCTATTGTTGTTGCTTATATCTAGTGTGCTTGTACCCATAGATCCACACAACTCATGACCCGTGTTAAACATAACTTGTCATATTCACTCTCCTATGCATTCCCGTCTCATTAATGTCTACAATACCTAGTCATTGTGATAATATACTACTGCACTCCATGTCTCCGATTCCATCATTGATCCTCTCCATATCTCTTACTCCACAACATTGCAAGTCTAGTGTGCTTGGTCTGTCCTTACTATTATGTCCCTCAATGTCCCATGTCCAAAGATATCCAAACACTACCTTCGGAACTCAATCACTTGCTCATTGTGTTCCTTCATCTGTCTAAGTCTCATAGTTGTACTATACCATTCTCAAACACAAGGTCGATACCAGTGCTCCCATCATGTCTCGTACTGTCCTTCACTGTATCATGTAATAATTCTCTCAGACAAAGTGTTCCAACTGCTTATTCTACACTCAGACTATATCATTGCTCTACTCTAAGAACACTCACACAACTGTAAGAGTATTCGTGTTCACATGCGTCTGTCGTTCTAGTCTGCAACACATGATGTACAAACGCGCTAATCATATAACACCAACTATAACATTCCACTTCTGTCTCTCACTCCAAGCTACTCCTAGCAAGAATGTTCTTGTCCAATCTCGTGTGTCTCTACTATAACAATATCATACCGTGAAATAACTACTGTCATCCTGTCTAAGCTCTCCGCACTAATATATTATGTGTTATATATATCCCATCATGACTCACCTTGATAATAGTCTTTCCTAAACTCTTCACTCTGTAGAAATCATGCTATAGTCTCAAGTACCACAGCATCACCCAACACTCCTACTGTGTTAATGACGTTATCTGATCGCTGTTAGACTGTCACTCTCTTAACTGTGTGTCCTTCTACTATTATAACATTGTAATCAGACTCAGAACACAGCCTGTGACAATAAATTGTGACTGTATCTCTAATCCTGTGTACGCATGTGTGAATTAGTCACCCACACTGTTGTTATGAGTTCACAAATTACCATGGTGTACCTAACTTTCCCCCAATGTGTTGTCACTCAGTGGTAGATCTGTCATTGTCTTAAGTCTTCTAGTCCACTCTAGTCTACTCTCCCTAACCATCATCTTGTGTAAGTGTAACTTGATCTCTCATGTCCTACTGTTCGAAGTCACCTGTCACTGTCATCATCATCATATGAAGTTACACTCATCATGTCTTCTCAACGATCGACTCCCTCATCAATTGCTCTCTGTGACCAGTGCCTCACTCAAATTTGTGCCATCACACTACTCGTTCACCACAATCTACACTATCTTCACCGACTTGTACTCATATCCCGTCCACATCGAGTCACATAAGCCAACCACACATCTGATAGACCACCTATCAATAATGATGATACTGTGATGTGCCCACATCTTTATACCCTTCCTATCTCAATTATCACTGACTACGAGTCTCAAGATAACTCTAACATTTCAACGACCTGTCTCACTGTTGTATCTGTGTCTTCTTGTCGACTCACCAACTCAATTAAACATATAGCAAATTGAGATGTCCCATCTTCTCGCAAGTCCATCGCCTCCACATACACTACACACTCGCCAACACAACAAATGTCTATTTATGATGTTACTAATCAGTGAGACATACAGCATTCCACAACTCTCTCTCTCTATACATCCCCTGCCTCCCACCATCCTCTCCACACTGAACGCTACGACTAGTCCCCCTTCAATCTCTCTACGTGTACTAATTTATACACTATAGTCTTCATGATACATACAGACCGTGAGTGGATACTTACACCATGCTCCTCCCCCCTCTCACACAGTAATCTTAGACATTCAGTTTTTGTTATAATCCTTCCCCACATTATGGTACTCTTTCGATCCCACAGTGCCTATTAATAACACAATATGTTTAGTGTCCCTCACTCCCTCTCCTCCACAGATATATCTCTGAAATAAGACAATAATACACCAGAGTTTCTCCACTGTTATAAATAACTATCAATCACAGAAATCACCCCAATCACTCAAGAACTATACACTCAAACACCCAGCTGACATCTCTAAGTACATCCATGACTCGTGTTCACGCACCATCGCCCTACTCAAATATCGCGTTCAATCTACCTCATCAAACCTCCCAGTAGAATATCCGCTCCTTCTCGCGTGTACAATGATAAGATCCCCATCACCAGTTGTTCACTGTGTTCCATAACTGACACCACTACTATACCAAGAAACCCAATACCACTCACACCAACTTGTACATATACTAAGTGTGACGCCCTATGTTCTACAACTTCCTCTGTGTCACCTCATCAAAACTAAATGTGTCCTCTCTGCTCTCCACATTGTCTGTGACCATGACTAACAACCTGTCACATTTGCATGCAATGTCTAGACTTATCCATATGCACTCACCACACTTAGAGCCCTATCACCTAAGTTATTTGTATCACTCCTACCACTATGTCCCAATCTCCATTTCTCTCCCCAGATACACACACTCCCCCCACCACCACCCCTCACACCAACCAACAACCCAATTTTACTCTACTCTCTGTGATGTCTATAATCAGAGCACTCCTTTCATAATATCTCTTTATTAGTGTCTGACCGCCTTACAACATATCATGAAGCTCTTTGAATACTACTCGTTGAAAGAGATCATAATTACATCACACTCACATCTTACTCCAGAGTATATACTGCGATACACTCCATCTTAGTAAATTGTGCTCCCTACCAATCATTCATGAGAGCTTTTTGTGTCCACCGTGTCAGTCTCACGTATAATCGACTCTCTCACTACTGAGTCAGATTGTCCGCATGCTATCACACATTCCTGTACACCTCAGTGTTGTGTCATCAATGTGTGACATTATGATTTCGCTGTAACGTTACTTCAAATTTGTAGATCACAGCAATGTCTCTTCAGACATACATGTGCTTGCATACTGATCATAGGTGAATAAGATAAGAGAGTGATACTCTCATCCCGTTATGCCAGAGTCCGTCAGACAGTTACTGATCCGTACCATGCGTGTGTTTACCCCTATGAATGTGTTGTTTGTCACCATATTCCCCTTTCCTCCGAATCTCTACACCATGACCCCTATAACCTAGACAATACTTTACATTTTCCCAACTGTCGCAATCAGATAATTTCATATTGTAATAGTCATTGTTCCTTTTTCTTACCAACACCCAGTCTGTGTGTCCCACAATATCCACATCAATTGTCCATTGTCTCTCTGTGCAAGTGTATATGTCTTGTTTTACGTATCCATCCCACTTACCCCCCGCATGTGTGTGACTGACACTGAAAAATACCAGACCTTTTACTCCTCGCTTGAATGTTAATGTAGAGAGTCAAATGTTGTAACACACTATACACACACATAAAAATAGATACCTCGAAATACAACCTATCATCCCTCCCACCTTAGAGATCAATGTGCTTACCCTCTCTCCTAGAACCATCAATGCTGAAATCCATAGTATAATCAAATGATGATCTCGAACACCCAAAACATTAATAGAAACACAACACATAAATCTATGAGATCTGTGTGCTCACCCACAGATCCGTCAACTCTAAAGTCACATGATATATTCCTCTCCTATGTGGTCACTCTACCACAGATGTATGTGCAGACCACACGTGTTCTCTATGTCATCACACTGTTATATCCGTTTAATCTATACCCGTCATGTGTAGCTTGAAAAGATACTAATGACTAGTAGTAAACTACATATATCACATCATCCAACACTCTGATAGTCTGTCCCCACAGATCTCTTTGTTGCACCCCCGTGTTCAGTTGTGTTAATGTGTTTTTCAATCTCCAGTCCTGTAGACACCAGTCACCACAGAACACATGTCTCTCATTATCATATCTATCCACATCTCACATACACAATGTACAGATGCAGCTAATCAACCATTTCAGTCCTATGTCCATAGTACACATTATCCTACACCCATAAACACACACATCTTAACATATCCTACTCAGAACAGAACGCTAATCCCTTGTCACCAACATGTGTCCATCCCGTAGATGACTCGTCCTCCACCCTCACTTCCACCCCTATTCTCACTCACTCACTCATGTGTGTCTTGTGACACACATGATGTGATCGTGCACATCATCCTATTGTGTGCAACCACCACCCTCTACTCTAGCTCCAAGATCGTACGTCATTCACCAAATTCCAGTCACAGTTAACTATACACATCCACACTCCCGCCAAGTCACTCACCTCACTTTAGTGCTATATGTACTTTTCATCCACAAACCTCGTCGAATATAACTATAGATCACTCCTAATATACAATTGTTAGATGCTACGTGATGTCCAATTAGAAATAATCATCTCCAGATCTCCACCTTCTTAACATCTATGTATATTGTGACCACCTCGTCTTCTTTAGTTGAAAAATGATGATGTGTGTCCTGTCTCTATGTCTTACCAGAGACAAAAACACCCCCTTGCAATGCGTCACCAACAGAGTACCATTGACTCTCATCCTCATCTTAGTGTACAATAGCCTTATGAATGTGTTGTCGTCATCAGATCACTCCATCTGTGTCATATATCGATGTGTAATAAATCTCACCTTCACCGTGATACTATATCTACTGTCAAACACCTACACATACACCCATATGTCCCACAGTGTTTGTCCCAATCTCGCTAAATATGCTCACTGTCTGTGACTCCATATCATAGTAACCACTCAGTAGTAGTGGTTAGTGAATGCACTTTGATAGCGTGTCAAATCATCATACATACACATCACTTTCCTCCATGATTAGTCTGTCACAGTAGATCCCTACACACCTGACCACACTATCTTGTCCTCTATAATATCCAAGACTAGTGTCACTTGTTCCTCTTAGTTCTAGTCCAGACCAGACATACAAACACCTGTCTAAACACTTTTAACTCGCGAGAATAGATGTGCCACCTCCCACTCCTCAAACCTAGATCATAGATACACAATATGCCCCCAATCATCACTCAGATGTCACCGCTATAAACAATGTGTGTTCATGTCTAGCATACCTAGTACAGTCATTGATCGAGCTTCAACACCACTCCACCACATCTACAATATCTGTACAATGTGTACTTCTGTGTGATATGTGTGTTCCCTGACCCACTCCAATAGAGAGAGTGAAATCACACCGACACATCTGTCAAATTCCTTTATACCTAATCCAAACTCTATATCCACTTCCATTCCGTGACCATCGACTCAAACTATGCCATACCTATCTATACTACCACTCACCCTCTCACACAATATGTGAGACAATACGTGTGTCTCACACCTCAGAGGAGCGCACTGAATAACCTACCACAAATGTATCTACCCCATCATGTACCATACTGCATTAGACACCTCTGTATGACATAGACAACACCCAATCTCAATCTGTACTCTCAAGACCACATGTCTGTGTCCCTGTTCTAGAGCCAGCATGTGTTATACTCCACCCCCCAACGAATACATCGACAGATGTAGAAGTGCCTACACTATACACCTGTCAGTGTTTCTTACAGTACATCATGTTACCATCTCTCTGTGCGTAGAACATCCCAGATACATCAACATGTACCTACATTAGACTGTGACAGACTCATCCTTGACTCTTTAATCAAAGTTATGTACATATACCCTCACCACCACACTACAATCATCAAATCCATCCACATTAAATTAATCAATACCCCAACCCAACATGACCACTGTGTTAACCTGACCTGTTCACTTTAGACAACCTAGCTACTCACTCTAATGTCAATCTATGTGTGACACTATTGATGCATCAACTCCCCGTATACTCTGATACGTGCAGTATGTCTAATGTGTTGTACACTCACAAAAGAACCCAATATGAAAGTTCATGACAACAGATCTGTGTTAGAGAAGGTGTAAACACATCAGTGTCAATCTATGACATGTGCATAAATGTTTCTCATACAGTCACGTCCACTCTCCCCGTACACATGTGTTCAATGTGTATGAATAAGTGTCACTCCCGTATTGTTCCCCATTTCTAGTCTACTATACTCATGACATGTGTGTGTGTAGACCCAAGTGTCCTTTTTACTTAATATACGACGCTCCTAGCATGACCAATCATACAACTACAATATACTCTCTAAATGTCGTTTCTACTATAATACTCACTTAACAGACCCCATACGAAGTCACAGTTACTTATTCGACCAGAGACTCAACCTATTATAATACTGTCTATGTCACAGTCCATATCTACACACTGTAGAAAACCAGTATCCTAGATCAGAAGCATAACTCGTGAGTAGACCTTATATCAACTGTTCCACATTGTACGATGTGCCCATACAACAACCAGTACTCACTCCTATATGCATGTACCTCAGAGAACTGACAGATGTGATATACATCATATACCATAACCATGGAACTAATAATCTGAACTCACTATCTCAATATGTTCCAGTGTGTGTATGACAATACTCTATCTACAGTACTACATAATACTAAAAACACTACCCATACTCACATGATTCTCAAACATGTACTCATCTCGCTACCTGAAGTGACCGCTGTTCGACTCCATACCCTGTGCAGAACAGAACTAAACTCTTACAATGTATAACGCCCCTTACCACTGTGAGATGACCTATGTCATAATAGTGTAATAAAAAATGTGTATCGTCATGCAATCTCACTCTCCACTTATAAGCCTAGCTTCTCGATCACTAACTATCTAGTGCTCATACTTCCACTACTCTCACCCAGTCCTGTACAAAGTGATAAATATGTCTATTCATCATCACTCTCACTCAAAATCACACATAACTACTATCAGTAATGTCTCTCTATAAAGTGTCTGAGTGAGTCATGTGGCTCTGACATTGTATGACAAAACACTCCTGTCACTATAACACCTCACCTTTGTGTTGTCTGAACCCACTATCTCTCACCTGTGCACACTAAAATCATGACTGTACTAGGACCTAACTGACTTGTCACCATACGTCAATAGTTCTACCACTCACCCCTACTTGTGACCATCTAGAGCACTCTCGTCACGTGTCTACTCCAATGTCTCCTAGATACGTAGTGACACACATTCTACCTCAATCGAAGACTATCGACCTCAGTACTAATCTGTAAACGTTTCACGTGCTCTCTACCAAATACTGCAACACATGAAAACACCAACATTATAATGTGTCAGTCATAAACTAGTCTCACTCGTCAAGTGTAATGCACTCACAGTGATACTCATGTCACAAAATACTGAAATGTGTCTGTTATCTCCCTGTGTCTAGCTAATCAAATGAGTACCTGTACACGTAGTAGTTACACTCTCAATTGCTGTCTTCATACATGTTGCTATGTGTCTCCCCATGTCTCCACATGATGTGTCGACAGTGTGATGTGTAAAATTACTCACCACCACCTTGTAATCTATGTGTAGTCTCCTCAAGACCTCACATACTTGCTACCTTCCTAGATAGATTCAACTCCTGCTATGTATCGTTCACTACCTTGCGTGAATCTGTCTTATCGAACTATACTACACTTATTGATTCCCAGTTGTGTGTTTGCTGTACATGTCTATAGAGTAATATAGTGTGTCCCCATATCCTCCCCAACTGTTGACCAGACTGATCTGCGTTCTAGTTCTTGTGTCTAACCCCACCCTCTACTCGCCCCTAGACACATTGACTCACTCACTATCCACTATTCGTGACGCACACCTGTACTCAGTGTCACGTACTCCTTACCTCAGTCGTGATACCTCGTCAATACATAACTGCTATTTCACTCTGTTGAGTCAACTGTGTCTGTATATCCACTTAATACCTTATAACAACACAGTTAATCGAAAACAACTATGTGATCTCACCACTTGTCACTGTGTGTCTACCTACTCACATACTTCTACAAGAGCACCATAATACAACTCACGTGTGATCAATCACCATGTTAGACTGTCTCTCTATACAGTCCTAACATATCTGTCTAATAGTCACAGAAAACCTCCCCGTGCACCTTGACATCACATTGTGCACTCAGTGTATCGTTTACTAACTAATACGTGATCCCATCGCATATATCTCATAAAAACGTAGAATCATCTATAACTATTTCAAGTACCTGTGTGTCATTACGTCACCGCTAATATCATGAGATGTATCATGAACACAACTACTTAAGTGTTGACCTGTTCAAGATAACTCAAAACAGTGTCTCCATCCCAGCAAGTTGTTCTCACACTACACTACTGTGTGTTCTGTTCAACGTGTGATGATAGATCCGGGTCAGCGCCATGCATGAAGATATGTGCTATTGTAACCAAATGTAGAGAGAATCAGTACAATGCATTATACCCCGTGTCTGTGTAAGTCTCATCTCATCATATGTAGCATTAGTTCTCATCAATGATAGTCTATATGAAATCACAAGGTATCTGCGTACTACAATCACTCTAATCTATACTATTACGAAATAAGTCTATACTCACGTGTGATGATAGTCAGAACACATACATGATCATACAGAGTCACTCCAATTAGACAGAGTTCTCTCAGTTGCCCACATCGCACTGTGTCTCATGATGATACGCACAGTGTTGTACTATCGTTGCCCTGTTCATCTACTAATTACTAATCACACCCTTCTATTATCTCATCACAATACACTGAATACTAATAACTCGAGAATGAAATATTTAGACTACATGACACGTAATAATGCTCTCTATGTGTCAAAGATGATGCTGCTCCCGCAATCAATAACTCACCCCTGTGAATATGTCTTAGTGTTCTTATACATAACACACTGTCGTGATGCACTATATAGTCATACTCACTACACACGCGTAGATCTGTTGTTCAAAATTCACACAATGTCTTCTCCATAATCGCGATCTGACAGAGTCGCCAATAGCGCTTCTATATGTTGTTCTAGAAACACAACTTCCGCCTGTAATTGGTCTATATGATCTATGAATAGCTACCGTTTTCTGTTCGCTAGAATATAATGTGGTATGACAGATCTCAAGAGACCTCCCGAGAACTCTCATTATGCTCAGTGTGATTGTTATTCCAGTAACATGTCAGTTGCTAACACTCGTAGATAGTCACCAACAATGTTAGTGTAATGCTCGTCAAGATAGATCTCTTCAGCGTGTAAGAGATAGGAGAGATCGTGAGTATACGAATCTCTGAACTGTTCTTCTCGTGTGCAAAGTGTGCTACGCTAGCCTGTTCGCCTATCTGTTTACTATCTATGCGGATAGTATAACACAAGTGTACTCTAATGTGTCAGATGCAGAAGTGCAGAGTAGATGATACGCTTATGATCTACAAACGTCCATCGTAATTGACGAGGTCGCTATGGCGTACGTGTATGTATACTCTGAATGTGCTTTCATAAATCAGATAGTAGTGTCTCCGCAACTAGAAACCGTTCTGTCAGATTGTGAGATAAACGTTAAGTGATCTCCAATCCGCCAAGTATGTCTTCTGCCATATTCTCTGGAAAAGTCTCGCTCACACTTTTGTATGTAGTGTTCTAACATCACTCCTAGGTGATCGCCTATGCTCATCTCAAACTAGAAGAGACATTGTAAGCGCGTGCATGAACGGACTGCGTGTAGAATTCTCGCGTCGGATAGCAGTGCTCCAGCAATAATCTGATGAGAGTCTGAAATACTGATCCGCTATCTCCTGACGCGTTAGATTAGTAAACAATCTATCAGAGTTATAAGCATGTGAGCTTTACGTAAGAATTTCTCTCTAGTAGCTGTACTAAGGACATTAATGTGTAACGCGTTACTGAACTCGCACTGAATAAGATGATTGATCGGGAAGATTGAGAGGAGTATCTAAGTTGGAGTAGGTGCTCAATGTGTATTAGTGATATATAGATATACCTATAAATCTCCATAAGTCGTCGATTTTATGATAAAAGTAGCCATGTCAGTAGGTCGCGGTAGTGCAAATGAGTCATTGTCGTGATCTTCAAGCTCACTCTCTCTGATCATCGGTCGAGGCTGGCGTCCTACATGTTACATGATTGCGATCTACTCCAATCACTGTTGGTTGTGCCGCTTAGATTGTCACCTTAAGTGAAGCCTAGAATAACTGTAATATAATAGTCTTAGCAAACAGACTACAATCATTGTCATATGATCAATAGACTTGTTCGCACGCTCATTAAGCGCAACTTGTGAGGGACTGCATGGAAGTAGATAGATGTGTCGGATGATAGATCCTCTCTGGTGCCACGTGTCTCTCGTTGCTATTAATAGTATAGGATCAAGTGGGGCTACAGTGTCTAAAATCTCCACATCGCTCCTGTGTCACGTGCATGCGTAGACTCCAAGCTCTGTTTGAAAGTGTATGCCGTGTCACACGTCTGTGTCGCTGTGCTCTCTAGTGTCTAGAGTATGACGTGTGCGTGTCACAGTGTGTTTCACATAGTCATCTATAGCAGTCTGCGATGCTCTGTAGGGCACTAATGAGAATGTCTAGCTCTCTATAGATCTCGCATAAGATACCGCTGATCTTGATATGAAGTCAGGCCAACTAGGTCCGAACGACGTTCATGATGCTGCGCATAGATCGAACATATACACAAGGCTCGCATTGTGTGTGGGATGATCTTAGCCACGCGTCGCGCAATTAGTCTCATAAGTGATGATAATCTAGTCTGTGTGTGTGAACTGAGATGATTGTTGTGTTCATGCTACTGGGAGTCTTCGCTTTGAGAGAGTGTGCTGATGTGTGCCTATTCTACGTGGCAAAGAGCAGCATAATGGTGAGAGTCTTTGGAGTGTTACTCTTGGAGTCGAAGAAATATCCTAGGGAGAGACTATGGATAGTGAGTATAGTAACATCAGTCATGTCGCACGGATATGCTGTTGACATCAGTCGCGCCTAAGTGAGGTGTGAGCTACGTCGCACTTCGATAAAGCTCATTAGGTGGAGTGTTGCTAGGATTAGTGCATGTGATGTGAGAATGATGGCATATGTTGTACTCCTTGCAGTGGCCGTGTAGATAGAGAGATCAAATATGTCAGTAAGATCTACTGAGTGTGTTGAGAGATATCTTGAGAGAGAGCAAGCAAAGTCAGTCGCGTCGAGAAAAGTTGGAAGTGAGGTGTTGTGTGTGCGAGAGGGTCAGGAGGATAGTTGGGGTAATGTCAGTGCGGTTACGGCCTTAGAAAAGGAGAGGGTGTTGCACAAAGTCGCTGACATTAGATTCCACATCATGGTCAGTGTGGTGGTAGCGGGTATCATGATACTTGGGTTTTCACCGTTGAAGAGGTCCAGGACTGTGAAGCCTGGGCCTTTTTCAATCAAGCCTCAGATTGCGTGACCGCGTATATTTTGACGTCTTTGCTTTTCAAATGGGTCAGTAGAGGAAAGAATCTATATAGAATTTATACCACCAACGGCATGAATTGGCACATGACAGTGTTATGCATGAATTGCTGTGGAAGAATCACTTGGAGAAAAAGGCCACACATGTAATAGGCTTCAAGGAAACCACCAATGACATCTTCTGCCCTCCGACCACTTCCGAGCTCAAGTTGGTCCTCTGCTGACCTAGTGCTGGTGCTAGCATCGACAAGCAATCCTCTATGTCCCATTCCCAGACCACTGTTCGGCCCGATTCACTACCCACAGCAACACAGTTCTACACCTTCCCCTTCAACCAGTTTGACCTACACGCCGTGACAGCAGCAGTCTATTTCCAGCCAGCATTCTGTGTACCATGGTGTGGGAGAGAAGAATCGATTTCCACCCCAGCCATCCAAAGCCCAAAGCTGAATATCTGCATTTCCAGGCTGTTGGCTTTGGAAATGTTGCCTTTCCGACAAGTGGACGCGGATGGGTTGCACCACATCATGGCCCTGACATGCCCCCAATATCAGATGCCGAGCAGGCATTTCTTTGCCAGAAAAGTTGTCCCTACCCTGTCCCGCCACGTTGCAAAAAAGATCTCCAGTGTGTTGGCTGCATCTGTGTCCACCAAAGTCCATCTCACTACAGACACATGGACTAGTAAGCACGGTCCAGGGTGTTACATCTCACTGACTGCTCATTGGATGAGTTGGGTGGATGACAGTGCCTCTGGTGATGGGTCTTGGGCTTGGCGGACACTCTTTCACACTGCTGGAATGGAGTAGTGTCCAGATCCCCAACCTCGACGGGTAGCATCTCGTGCCAAGAAAAATCAGTCCATTCTGAAATTAATGTGTTTTGAAGACCATCAATGGCCTGACGGGCAGCGGTGCTGAGCTCAGGGTGTTGAGCCACAGAGTGTGGAGGCCAGGTGAAGGAGTCTCTGCAACATCTTTGACAGTTTTGAAAACGCAACCAAAAGGTCGTCAAGACGATGGCATGTCAGCATGTACCATTGTGTGGTCATATTTTTTCTGGAAAACAAGCGTTGACTCTCTGCGGCAGCAGGTCGGATGTGCTGGAGGAGAATGTGCAGACAAAGAGCCTTACTCGCTGTCGGATGTAGAAGGCCCAACTGTTTCCCAATTGTATTGGTCTTCATTAGAAGGTGGTTCGAGGTCCGGGGTGGGTGCAGGCCAGCATTTCAACTCACAGAGTAGAGGGCATAACACTAACCAGGCCTCTGGTGATGGTCAAGATGAGAAAGTGGAGGAGGATGAGGAGGCAGGTGTGGAGAGCACCTTTGGTACGTTTGTATCAAGTCTTCTGGTTGGCAATTGAGAGGTTGGCACCAGAGATTTCCAGGAGGTGGTAGAGGAGAAGAGAGGGAGATGCTGGTTAGTGCCTCTCGAACCCAAGACGTGGAGCTCTTGGCAGCATCTCAAACATGAGTGTTGGATGGCTGACATTACCTGCAACATGACCAAGCTTCAGTGTCAATCAAAATGTGTACAGCAATTACTGGGTGTCACACCCCTAGGTTGATCCACATTTACGAGAATTCAAAGTGAGCACTGTGTCTTTCCAACGCCACTCACGCAAAAATTGAGAGTAGAATGCACAGGAATTGGAGGCACAGTTGCTTCATTGACCTACTCGAGGGACATCTGTTGTGTCTTCTTTACATCTCTAATGTTCGTTGAGCTGGACAGCAGTAGAATTGTGATTGTAGTCCGCAGCTAAGTATGCAGTAGGCAGTGAGGCAGAAGCGCACTGGTTTAACATTTTTAACTCGGTTTTTACCAACTCCCAATGCCTGTATAGTCATGGGCAGATTCGGACACACCGAGACCCAGTTACCAGAGCATGGTCCATACGTACCATGCGGCTCATGAACACTGATGTTTTTAGATCTTGATGCTGGTCCCTTTCAATGATTCTGGGTGTCCAAAATGAAGTTGAATGGCCTGAGCGTGCTTTGAGACACTTACAAACTTTATCCTGCTTCAGAAGGCCAAGTGTTATCTCAGGAACGCTCCTTCAGCACAGCTGACGGGGTGATAAACTGGGACATAACAGATCCGTCTTTCCCCTGAGAATGTGGATCGTTTGACATTTATCAAAATGAATCCAGCATGGATCTCTGACGATTTTGTTGCTCCGGTTGCCGATGTCACTGATTAGTTAACTAGTCTAGTCTTCTTCAGTCTATTAACATCAGTCGTCAGTCGTCTGCCGTAAGTCATCTATTAACCATTTCAGGCCCCATACAGCCAAATCAAATTGGGCCCCACTGATTACTACTTCCTTTTTTTTTTTTAAACAGATTTGTGGGTCCCTTTTCGATTATGGCCTGTGACAGGAGTACTGCCCATAGTGCCCTATTGGCACCCCTGGCGGTAGCAGCCGCTACGGGGCCCTGCATCCTGAGGTGTTCCAAAAGCCCCTTTGACACGTAAGTAGACACAGGTATTGGAAATGGCACA
Source organism: Phyllomedusa bahiana (assembly GCA_025379985.1). Classification (NCBI taxonomy): domain Eukaryota; kingdom Metazoa; phylum Chordata; class Amphibia; order Anura; family Hylidae; genus Phyllomedusa; species Phyllomedusa bahiana. The sequence continues at coordinate 121,144 of JAODAL010007619.1, forward strand.
TGTTAACTGCATGGTGCCGAATAGACGGCAGTACTAGCTGTCAGGGGCCCTAATTAAAAAAGAGCCCAGTGATATGTTAAAAAATAGGAACTAGTAATGGGTGGGGACCCCATTTGATTTAGCTGCATGGGGCCCTGAAACGGTTAATAGATGACTGATAGCAATCCTAGGTACCACTACAGCCTCTATAGCTACAGCCCTGCCGGCTGAACCTCCATGTTCCCCGTTGGGATGTTCTTGCTCCCATCACATATATAACATGTTCATGGGCCCTGGTTCAAAAAGTGATAGGGGGCTCCTGCCAGTTACCATGTGCCATTTCCAATACCGGTGTCTTCTTATGTGTCAAAGGGGCCCTGTAGCGGCTGCTAGCGATGCCCCTCCTATAACTATGCTTTCCTCATCTTTTTAGTTAGCCATTAGCAGGAATGAATTATTTTAGCCTGTGAATTTTTTCTGTGACTCTTAGAGCCAAATATTCTTCAATAAATTGTTCCATGTATCCATTTTACTGTCATGGATGCTAATTGCAGCTTCTCCTCACCTGTATGGGCATAAAAATTAACCAGAACATCTTCTCCCATTGACTTTAATGGGGTTTGAAGTTCCGTCTCAAAATTCTACTCGAACCCGAACTTTTTATAGTTCGCTCATCTTTAGTAATGGGCAGAAGGTCAGATACATGAAATAGGCATGTAACAACTGTAACTCTCTCTGACAACAGCAATGGACTGACACAGTGTGCCGGAACAAGAAACACTTTATAGGGTCGGTGCCCGATGATTAACCAATTACCAGCACCCTGGGCCTTTACATTTTACAGATCCGGCACGCATGCACCCTTGGGAGTAGGTAGGCACACAGCAGAGGACCACAGGAGCAGGAAGAGGTGAGTAACTGGAGCCAGGGGCTGTGGCGCAACTCGTGACAAATGACAAGTGAGGTCTTTTTTGTCTCTTTGTTTGATGATCATGCTTGCTTTTCTGTGGATAATGTATGCATTTTTATGGGAAGTTTGCTAATAAAAATTGTATTTTGGAAGAAACAGCAGTGCTGGTTTTCCCATTTTCGATTATTAAAAATAAACAAATGAAAGTTTGGAAATGTGGCATATTCTTATAGTCAAAGTGACTTGCAGCTTTAACTGTAGTGCCTTCAGACTCTTCGTAAGAGAGTCCTAGTTGTCTGCAGGAATACGCAGCCATATTCAGAACTGCCATAGAAATTAATGGGTAGAGCGGCTGCTTATTTTGTAACACGGTTAGCTTGAAGCTAGCTATGAGCCAATCTGTAACACGAAATTTCCTTTAACCAGAATAAGTAAGGAGGGGGAAGAAGCTGCAGATTCTCTTTCAAAGTCTTTGTTTCCATAAAAATGCATGCTATGAAACACGAGGTGGGGTAAGCACGACATTTGATTAAAAACATAGTGAATGACAAGAAAATAACATCTAAATAAGGGCAAATGTTCAAGCTAGGAAGAACCTGTAATTGTAGAAAGCATGCAAGAAAAAGTAATACAGTTTCAGATGCCAGGCCTAGGAATAGAAAATGATCTAAATTTGCAAGTCAGACTTAAAATGTCATCATTACTGCACTATACTGTATATAATATAAACTTTCAGCTGCCAAAGCAATATTTTTTTTAGTAATGATAGGTACACTTCAAATAGAATGATTTCATATAATGTACCATAACATTGCCTATTATATTGTATGTGGCTCTAAGGGTAAAAAAAAGGTTTAAGGACCCCTCTTAAAGAATATTTTACTGGACTGCCGTAGTTTTAAACTTTCAGACACATACTCTGTTTTTATTTGCCAAATTAAGCTTTGTTTATATTTAGCAGTCACGTAGCTTAGACGAAGAATAATTATATAATTTTGTAAATTGTATCTAGAATGGATAATTATTATATTTATAGATGCTGCATGTCATAACAATGCTTAATTGAGTAACTAGCATAAATTATAATGTTTTTAGCACAGCACAGAAAGGAGACATTTTAACCACACATAAACATGGTCATAATTATCAAAAGGAATTTAGACACTCTAACAGGCATTTAACTTCATGTAAAGTATAACTTTACCTATTTTAAATCTTCCTGTATGTGTCTTGTGTACTAAGAAACAAGTAACAAAATATTAATATGTAGTCTTGAAAAATGCTATAAGTGCATAACTAAATCAACTTACAGGACAATCAATATAGTCATAGTTTAACTTTCTCTGTAATTTCTTCCTTTTACTCTCAAAAGGCTCCATGAATGTCATGGTTGGGCCAAACGTTGGACATCTAACATAAAAATTCTATAAATATATACTGTAAAATTCCTATAGTTTTTTTTTAAAGAGTGTCTTTTTAGCATATGCTATAAATGTCTACATCTGGATTAGAGATGGGCGAATTGATTCTAACGAAGTGGAATTCGTTTAGAATTTCAGGAAAACTTCGGTTCGGAACGAAGTCGAACTTTGGGGTACTTCGGGTGAACGAAGTGTGCTTTTGATTGATAAAATGGTTGCGAGCACATGGCGCTACATGGGGCAAAGCACTCTGGGAGGAAGAAGGGCTAGCCCGCAATGAATG